>SJYC01122697.1:0-34618 GCA_006408675.1 Madoqua kirkii | reverse complement strand
GCAAAGAGTCAGACACGACTGAGCGACTGCACTGAGCTGAACCATACTTGGAATTACAGTAACAGGTAGATGGGTAAATGAGCTACCAAGCTACAAGAAGACATCCAGGAAACAAATGCACATTACTAAGTTAAAGCAGCCACCTAAAAAGGCCACATAATACACAATTTCAACCATATAAATTCCAGGAAAGGAAAAATAAGATAGCAAAAAGATCAAGGGTAGGAAAAAGAAGGGGTGAAGAGGCAGAACATAGAGGATATTTTAGAGCTATGAAACTATTCAGTATGACATAATGAGGAAAACATGTCATTATGTATTTGTCCACATCCCTATAATATATATCATCAGAAATAAATTCTAATGTAACCTGTGGACTTCAAGTGATAATGGTATATCAATATATATTCACCAAACTGTCATAACTGTAGCACTCTGGTAGAGAATGTTGATAGTGGGAGAGTGTGTGTAAGCTGGAGCAGAAAATTAAGGGGAAATCTCTGTACCTTCTGCTCAATTTTGCTGCGAGCCTAAAACTGCTCTAGAAAATAAAATCTATTTAAAAAATTAAAAATAAAGCACATACATATAAAAATAGAGGCAAAAGCAGAGAACAAATTTTAAAATGTCTCTTAATTTTCATATTGGTGGCCTTAGTAATAGTATAATTGTTCTGAGACTATTGTGTTTTGAAACAAACAGGAAAAAAAAACCTATAGCACCAAATTTGAACTGAAAATATCAAAATGAACTTATGAGGTATTTTATCTTTAAAAATATATGGATATTTCCTAGTCCCATCTGCTGAAAAGGCCTAAAAACAATAACCAGCACAGTAGTAATGAACATACTTTGTGCCTGGGTTGTCACTTCAAAATACCACTGCTTGCTAAAAGAAGCTGGGCTTCACAGGTGGATCAGTGGAAAGAATTCACCTGCCAATGCAGGAGACCAGGGTTCGATCTCTGTGCTGGAAAAATCCCCTGGAGAAGGAAATGGTAATCCACTCCAGTATTCTTGTCTAGGAAATCCCATGGACAGAGAAGTCTGGCAGGCTGTAGTTCATGGGGTGGCAAAAGAGTGGGGTGCACAACTTAGCAATTAAACAACAACAACTAAAAGAAACCAGGGATTCTTGAAGAAATGGCAGCTTCCAGATCTAGGGCAGGAAACGTACAAGATGAACCTAGAATATTTTGTTATATCAAATAGTAAGGAAGCCATCAAAGACTACCAGGGTCATATCTTCTAGCACCAATGGAAGAGGCTCTTACTGGCCAAAGATGGGATGAATTAAAATTAAGATAATTATAGTGCTGCTTGAAACCTCTCCAGGATGCTGAATATGTGTATGAACACATGGATACCCCAGTTCATGATAATTAAAATGACAAATAATCTTTGGAAGATAATAGAAAACATTCATTATTTTGACAATTGAAAAAGAAAAGAATTAAGCATTTACTTTGCCTTTTCTATCTGAATTATACTACCAATGATACAAAAAATGGATGAGGGAAAATGTGTTTTATAGAAATATTCTAACTAATGAATATTAATAAAATAATAGAATTATAATACTCTGTAGTTCACAATAAACATGGAGTGTTCTTGCCTGGAGAATCCCAGGGATGGGGGAGCCTGGTGGGCTGCCGTCTACAGGGTCACGCAGAGTCAGACACGACTGAAGTGACTTAGCAGCAGCATACATTAAGAGAGTCAACAAGTCATTACAGTGCTCTTCATGCTAAAGTAACAGAGACAGCTAGTCATTACAGTATATACTTCCTGATGAATCACCCATCATCTTGCCTAAGAGACTGAGCTGGAGTCTCAAGCCTCCAAATCCAGCTGCAGGAAATACACAGGACAGAGGAACCTGTTGAACTGCATCAGGTGTATGCAAGTAAAATGGACCCCGGGAATTTTTGCAGGTGAAATGACTTAAGTTCTTCAACACATCAATGGTATGAAAGAGGAAACTTTGACCTGGAGAACTAAAGAGACTTAAAACACATATCAACATTTTTCTTCATGGACAAAACTATAGTGTTTAAAGACCTGCTTTGTTAGTAACCACCACTTCCCCCTGCCCCCCTCCAAAAAAAATACAGAAGAAAGTGATTCTTGTAGAAGTCAGTACAGTAGGTTACTTTCAGGGGCAGGGAGGCCCAGGACAGAGCCCTTGGAGGGCTTCTGACATGACTGACAGTGTGCTCTTTCTTTATCTGGGTGACAAGTAAATAGGTGCTTGTCTTAACAATCCACTAAACCTTGAATTTGTTTGGTTTGGTTTTCTGCATTTGTGTTTTATTTTATAATTTTAAAAAGACTTTAACACACATACACAAACACACACACACACACACACACAATGAGCTGAGGTATCTAGAGAAGGCATGCCAGAGGTATCATATCTTGAACTGAATCTTAGAAGACAAGGCAAATGAAAGTTAGGAATGAAAATCTAATTGGCTTAGAAGAAAATAAGTCTCCCAGAACACTGCTTGAGCCCCTCATCCCCTTGAGGGGAAGACCTCAAATCCCTCAAACCCAAATCAAGCAAGCTTGGAACCAGGCATAATCCTCCTTCCTAAGCGTTGTTCATTTTCACTGCCCCACATGGTTCTTATTGTGCCAAGTAAAAATTATGCCACCTCCCTTCCTATGTTCTTCTTGGCTTAGGCATAAACTCCACCCAAATAGGCACATTCATCAGCTATAGCCAACTATCTGTAAAAGCTAGCAAAGACAAATTTGGGATGCTAGAATCAACAGCTCCCTCACATTCTGAGGGTGTGCCATTTGACCAGAGAGAAATCAGGGGAGAGGCTCTTATTTCTTTCAACCCAAAGCTGGAAAAAAAAAAAGTTAAATTTTTTTTTTTAATTCACTGACCCAAAGTAGTGGTCTCCAGATTAGAAATCAGATCCAGCCAAGATTAGGGGAGACGCCACATGAGGAAGGCTGGCGCTAAGCTGATAAGCATAAAGTATTCTTGGAATTGTTGTGCTTTTTTAAAAATGATTGTGTTTTCATTTCACATTTTTTGTTGCTTCTGGGCCATTTTCATTAGGGGTTGAATATTTCTCTAGATTTTTCATTTTGTCAGGGACATTAAGTCTTCTTTCAGGAAAGCATTCGTTCCTCAATTCAGTTCTCTTTCCCTTCTCTCCAAGTATTCCATGTAGCCTGAGCCAGTCTCATTTCTGTTGACTGTCTTCAACCTGATCACCCCTCTGGATCTAGAACCTGTTGCTCTGGTTTGTCTGTCCTGCTTTCAGGTCTAGAAAAGGCCAGGTGAAAAGCGTAGATGTCTAGATATCTTCATTCAGTTCAGTTCATTTCAGTCGCTCAGTTGTGTCCCACTTTGTGACCCCATGAATCACAGCATGCCAGGCCTCCCTGTCCATCACCAACTCCCGGAGTTCACTCAGACTCACGTCCATCAAGTCTGTGATGCCATCCAGTCATGTCAACCTCGGTCGTCCCCTTCTCCTCCTGCCCCCAATCCCTCCCAGCATCAGAGTCTTTTCCAATGAGTCAACTCTTCACATGAGGTGGCCAAAGTACTGGAGTTTCAGCTTTAGCATCATTCCTTCCAAAGAATACCCAGGACTAATCTCCTTCAGAATGGACTTGTTGGATCTCCTTGCAGTCCAAGGGACAGTGACTTCTATACAGATGTCCGTTGAAGGGAGGATCTAAGTGAGGATTCTTATCCCTAATTCACTGAGTACCGAAGAATTGATGCTTTTGAACTCTGGTGTAGGCAAAAACTCTTGAGAGTTCTTGGACTGCAAGGAGATCAAACCAATCAATCCTAAAGGATATCAATCCTGAATATTCATTGGAAGGACTGATGCTGAAGCTGAAACTCTCAACACTTTGGTCACCTGATGTGAAGAGCCAACTCATTAGAAAATATCCTGATGCTGGGAAAGATTGAAGGCAGGAGGAGAAGGGGACGAGATCATTGGATGGCATCACCAACTCAATGGACACATGTTTGAGCAAATTCCAGGAGATAGTGAAGGACAGAGAAGCCTGGAGTGCTGCAGTCCATGGGGTTGCAAAGAGTCAGACATGACTGAGTGACAGAACAACAAATTCACGGGGGCCACTTGGTAAGCAGAAGAAAGTGATGGAAACAGATGTCCACCATGGGACAAGAAGAGAAGTCAGTGCAAGTTAATTCTGTGTGCTGGGTCTCTCCCTTAAAGCTGTGGTGATGTGAGCCAGCCCCACTCAGCAGCCCCCTACACCTGCACCTCAACCTCCAAAATCCAGGACCTTCCTGGGTGGTGTTGGAGTGGGGTGGTTCTCAATGACACGGTTACTGTGAATTTCGCTTAGCACTTGTATCTGGGAATTTAAAATGAAAGTTGTGCTTCTCCTTAGAGAAATTCCATCGTGTTTTCTGGAAGGCATTTTGGAGAGCAAAGTCCCTTCTTTCTCCAGCACATAAAACTCTTTCAAGTAGTTGGCAGCTTCGCCTGCAAAGGTATGTAATGTGTATGGACTCAAACCAGGACTAACTGGAGAGAACAGCAGGGAGCACCCACAGCGCGTGTCTGTGGCAGGGGAATGTATACTGCGGGCTGTGGTGGCGGGGCCTCTGATGCACTCCAGGATTTCAGGCTCTGAGGGACAGCTGGGGGATGCCTGAAGCGTCTGGGGGGCCCTCCAGCTCTAGGGAGGGGAGAGAGCAGAGTCTCACGTGGAACAGTTCAGGACCTTTGGCCCAATGGATGTTGTCACCAGCAGTCACGCTGGGGCCAGTTCCCAAGAAATTTCAATAGTCAGCTTTCCATTTCCTCTTCTAGCAGGAGCTGTTCTCCAGGACTCAGCCGGAAGTACGCAACCGCTAACGTAATCCTGAAAAGTCAGCACTCCCCAAGGTGCCACCCGCAGTAAGCGCCCAGTCCAGAATGGATAGCTGCTTTCTCCACTTCTTCCCACTAGGCAGTTAAGCTTGGGTCTTTCATCCTCCATTTATCATCAGAGATGTGTTCATAGGGGTGCTAGAGGGATGTGGCCATGATAGTGTGTGTTTGGATATCCCAAGGGCTTCACACTCACACTCAGAGAAATAAAAGAGAAGAGAGAGAAAAAGAGAAGGGAACCAGCACATTTGCTGGACGTCAGAAGGAAGTAACAAACTACTCTTCTGATAGAAAAGAACTCTTTCAGTAGTTTGGCTGTTTCTTTAAAAAGTCACAGGGAGTTGAGGAAAGAGAAGCATTTTCTGGTCAGAAGGATCTGGATTTATCACGGAAATTAAAGCAGAAATATTTGCCCTTGAGACCAACACTGTTCTTTCCAGGGTGTGCTGCCTAGAAAGCTGCTGAGTACATAGCACGTTAAAGTGTTTGCAGATGGGATGGGATGGTGGTTAGAAACAGAGTTTGAAGTGGAAAACCTAGACTTAAATCTGAATTGTTTCACTTACCAGCTACTAAAAGTTATTAATTTCTTTAGAATTCACCTTACTCACCTCCTCAAAGGCTCAGCGGTTAAAAAAAAAAAAAAAATCTGCCTGTAATGCAGGGGACACAGGAGACATGGGTTTGATTCCTGATAGGATGATCCCCTAGAGGAGGAAATGGCAACTCACTCTAGTATTCTTGCCAGGAAAATTCCCTGGACAGAGGATCCTGGTGGGCTACAGTCCAAGGGGTTGCAAAGAGTCAGACATGACTGAGCACAGAGCACAGAGACAAAGAGGATAACATTCATAACTGTTCCTACTTTGTAAGACTGGTGTATTTTAATGAGTTGATGTGCTTAAATTACCAAGCAGAGTACCTAATAGGTGGCTTATGTTCCATAAATAAAACATTATCATTATTATTATTTACTAGGGTAAAGCTTTTTAAAGGACACATGTCCCCACTAGGGATAAAGAGAAGCATTAGCTGGAGATCCCCATTCTTCATGTGTCCCACCATCAGGGAAACTTTTCCTTCCAGGTCATACCTGAAAGCAGGAGAGAGAAAGAGAAACAGGCATGAAAGTGGTCAACTAAACCCTTTGATGAATGGGTGTGATTGTTGTTCAGTTGCTCAGTCGTGTCTGACTCCTTGCAACTCCACAGACTGCAGCACACCAAGCTTCCCTGTCCTTTACTATCTCCAAGAGTTTGGACAGACTCATGTCCATTGAGTTGGTGACTCAACGACTATGATGATTTTAAAACCAGTTTGCCTTTTTACGTGAGACATAAAGGATGAGAAGGAACAAGAGAACACGGAAAGGGCCCTATGCAGAAGATGTTGCTGCTGAAACTCCTAATTCTTTCTAAGCCCACTTAACCTACCCAAGGGCTGGAGCTGGACTAGGTGAGTGAAACTCTATGGCTGAACCCCTAATAAATTGCCAGGAGGAAGAAAAAAGAGATGGACTCGTACACCTGGAAGATGCAGGTGTATGAGCCACAGCAAGATACAGTGAGAATTTGCTGAATTAAAAGAAGCCACCTTCTAAATGGACACTTAACTAGCTGTTGTTATTCAGAAACAACTTCACGTGTCCATGGGGTTCCTTGCAACCCCATGGACTGTAACACGCTAGTCTTCCCTGTTCTTCAAGAGTTTGGTCAAACTCATGTCCATTAAGTCAGTGATGTCATCCAACCATCTCATCCTCTGTCACCCCCTTCTCCTGTCTTCAATCTTTTCCAGCACCAGAATCCTTCAATGAGTTGACTCTTTGCATCAGGTGACCAAAGTACTGGAGTTTCAGCTTCATCCTGCGTCCTTCCAATGAATATTCAGGGTTGATTTCTTCTAGGATTGACTGGTTTGATCTCCAAGGAACTCTCAAGAGTCTTCTCCAGGACCACAATTTGAAAGCATCAATCCTTCAGCACTCCGCTCTCTTTATGGTTCAACTCTCACATTTATCCATTACTACTAGAAAAATCATAGCTTTGACTATATGGACCTTTGCCAGTAAACTGATGTCTCTGTTTTTTTAATACACCGTCTAGGTTTATCATAGCTTTTCTTCCAAGGAGCAAGCATCTTTTAATTTCACAGCTGCAGTCACTGTCCACAGTGATTCTGGAGCTCAAGAAAATAAAATTGGTCATTTTTCTCCCATCTATTTCCCATGAAGTGATGGAACAAGATGCCATGATCTTAGTTTTTTTTGAATGTTGAGTTTTAAGCCAGGCCTAGAAACCATAGTGACTGATAAGGAGATTTGCTTTTTCTGGTGTTGGGGAAACACCCAAATGTTCTTCCTGCATCAACAAAGCCCCTGAGGAATGTAAAGTGGTGCAGTCACTATGAAAAACAGTACAGAGGTTCCTTTAAAAACTGAAAGTTAGCCTGTGATCCAGCAGTCCTGCTTCTGGGTATATATCTGGTTTGTTGTTTAGTCACTAAGTCATATCTGAGTCTTTGCAACTCCATGGACTTTAGACTGCCAAACTGTTCTGTTCATGAGATTTTCCAGGAGTGGGTGGCCATTTCCTTCTCCAAGGGATCTTCCCCAGCCAGGGAATGAACCCACGTCTCCTGCGTGGGCAGATGGACTATTTACTGGTGGAGCAACCGGGGAAGCCAAAACTCTAACTCAAAAAGATAAACGCAGTCCAACGTGCACAGAAGCACTGTTTACGATAGCCAAGACATGGAAGCACTCTAAATGCCCACTGACAGATGAGTGGATAAAGAAGATGTGGCATACACACACACACACGCACGCACACACACACAGTGGAATACTACTCGACCATAAAAAAGAATGAAATGACATTTGCAGCAATATGGATGGACCTAGAGATTAGGATACTAAGTAAGCCAGAAAATCCTTACTTATTTTAGATTCCACTTATATGTGGAATCTAAAATATAATACAAGGGAACTTATTTATAAAATAGAAACAGACTCACAGACATGGAAGACAAATTTATGGTTACCAAAGAGAAAAGCAGGATAGGGATAAATTAGAAGTTTGGGATTAGCAGGTACAAACTACTATACATAAATAACTGACTAGGATCTACTATATAATCCATGGACTTATAAAATTCAATATATTGTAATAAACTGTAATGGAAAGTAATATGAAAAAGAATATATACATGCATAACTGAATCACTTTGGTGTGCATAGAAACTAACACAGCATTGTAAATCAACTATACTTCAATTTAAAAAAATAAAAGTTATTTAATAAAATTTATTTTAAAAACTCTGAATGCAATGGAAAACCTTAGCCTGAAGGTCTGAATACAGGGTATTTTAAGGGAGGAATGTGATGGCCCAGAGATTTTCAGGATGGGAAAATCTCAGAGGCTTATGTTAAACATCACTTTTCTGGTGCTTTCAGATATTCCAAAAGTTAAGTCAGTGCAGCTAATTCGGAAGTCACCTGAATTCACAAACCTTGAGATAAATGGAGTTTGGACCCTTCAGATCATCCCTATCTTTTGCTTTTTGTCCACTTTAAAATGGCTACCTTTGATCTCACACCCTTTCCTGCCACTTCTTCCCAGCCGCTATTCATGTATAATGCTGCTTTCACGTATTTGTCAAATCCACTGGACAGCAAGGGCCTCACTGGTGGCTCAGTGGTACAGAATCTGCCTGCCAATGCCTGCCAGTGCAGGAGACATGGATGCAGTCCCTAGGTGGGGAAGATCCCCTGGAGCAGGAAAAGGCAACCCACCCCAGAATTCTTGCTTGGGAAATCCCATAGTCAGTGGAGCCTGGTGAACTACAGTCCATCGGATCACAAAAGAGTCGGACATGACTCAGTAACTAAACAACAACTAGACAGAGAGCACCTCAGTCAAGCTTGCCTTTGCAGCATTTAGTACAGTTCCTGGCACATTGCAGTGGCTCCATAAATACTCACCTGATAGACTTGAGGCACATCAACTACATGAAGCACAGCTGAGAAAGTGTGTGTGTTGAAGCACCTACACCTCTCCCCACAAACTAGTGACTTTGTAAACTGACAGATGGGAGGATAAATTAGGACCACCTGTGAAACAGACTGAAGTCAACTGGCTTGAGTGAGAATTGAACCCAGTACCTTGCTCCATTGTTAACTCAGTTGAGTTAGCAAGGTACAGGCTGCCCCTGATTCACCAGGTAGCCCACATGCCAAGCCTCCCTCCTTTTGCAACAGCACCCATCTTTGTGATAGAGAGTTCTCCAACTGTACAAGCAGCTTCTCAAAGTTCAGATGGAGAAGCTGAAGATGATCTCCTACAAGGCAATTGCTACTCTCCATTTGCAGTCTTGAACCAGCCAGCAGTTTTAAAAATGTGAATAGGAGACTAGGAGGAAACAATTGGGAAAGGAAAAGAATAGAAAAACCCTCAGCCCTCTTGGACTTATTCCAGAATGATGAGACCTCCAAGGCCTCAGAGCTGCAAGATTTAACCTAGAATTCTAAGCAAAACATTGAACCTAACACCAGAATTTTATGGTGGAATCCCCAGATAGAGTTGCCCTTAGCTCTGGGGAAAAAAAAAATGTTCTCAGTTCATGTTCACAAGGTGACCAATCCCCTTTTGCCATGGCTTGACTGGTGATAAACATACAGGGCCACTCCTAGGCCGGGTTCATAACCCTTAAACCACATTGCTTCTTTCTGCACCTGGAAAACCATCACATCCCTCTCTACAGCTGCAGACTGGTTCTTTCAAGACTGCCTCCCTCTGTGGGGACTTCCCTGATTTCTATAGTGCTATAAAGAGTCCTTTTTGACACCTCATAATAGTAAATTGTGGTCCTCTTGATCATCCTATTGGGAACTTAATCTCACTTTATCTCAGATACTGTTCTGTTATTTACTGAGATAACTTATTTGATCCAGGAAAGCCTGAAAGTACCTAGAGGCAACTACACATAAATTAGAATTGGAAGAGCTCTAGCCTGACAGGCAATGATCCTTAAAATTTTACCATTAGAGGAAAAAATCAAAAATGATTAATCATCACCTAATCAGTCCAACCTCTCACCTTAGTATAGGAATCCCCTCCACATCACTCTTACTGGATGTTCATTCAGCCTTTGCAGAAATTCTTGCAATTATAAGAATTTCATTTCCTTTGCAGTAACTCATTCTCACTATGAACATTACTGAAGTTTTTAGAGAGAAAACAATAAAGTTCAAAGGATTATTAAATGTAACTTTCAGCAAAGATAACCTGTTAAATATGCATTTATCAACCACTTGTATCTAATTCTGCATGTTCTCTAATATATTTTTTAAAAACTAAGATAGTTAATAGATAACATACAGATACCAGAAAAAAAAGCACTTTGATAAAACAGCAAGTAAAGATGTGATTAGATAATTTATAAAAGATATATATGTGTCCAATAAATATATGAAAAATATATTCAGTCTAATGAGTAATCAAAGAAATGCATTTACCTGCAAACTTGGACAAATAAAGTTTTAGAAATAAAAATAGCCAATATAGGGAGATTTGTGAATTAAGATCTCTCAGTCATTTACTGGTGAGAGTGAAAATTGCCAATAATTTGCATATGTGACTCTCCATACCCTTTAAGCAATAATTCTGCTTTTTGAGATTTATCCCAAGAAAATAACCAAAGAAGCAGACAAAGATTTACATGCAAGGATGTTCATCCATGTGATATTTCACCTTGGCAAAAAACTAGAAACAACCTACGTATCCCCAAAAAGCAAGAAAATGTGCCATGCCACATCCATGTGGCAGAATGCTGCCAACATAAAGAAACGATTTTCATTGTTATTGCTGTGTAGTCGCTAATTTGTGTCTGACTCTTTTCAACCCTGTGGACTATAGCCCACCAAACTCCTCTGTCCGTGGGATTTCCCAGGCAAGAATGTTGGAGTGGGTTGCTATTTCCTTCTCTAGGGCATGACCCAGGGATTGAACCCATGTCTCCTAAATTGGCAAATAATTCTTTACCACTGACCCACCAGGAAGCCCATAAAACACTGTATTTTGAGAAATTATTTAGTGACTTGGGAAATGGCAAAAACGAAATTTCAAGTGAAAAGAACAGGATTATAAAAATGCAAGTGCAGTAGGCTCCTACTTATATTTAAAAATATAAATAGGAATAATTAAAATTGAAAGTATCTACTACCCACCACCCAGAGATGACCTTTGCTTAATGGGTGATAAGCTGTGGATTATTTTGTGTTTTCTTCCTTATATCTTTCTGCAGAGTTCAAATTCTATACAGTGATTTCAATCACTGTTATATCAAGAAAAATGTTTATGTTATTAACAATGTTTTTTAGTGAATTAGTTATGAAGGAACTTTTCAAAGTATCAGTTAGCTAAGACAGTATTTAGCTGATGACCATATGAAAAACCATCTCTAACACCTGAGGTATTGTTTAGGCAGGGAGCTGGTCACAACCAGGGAGAAGTTTGGGGAAAAGCCTGTATCTTTTCATCTTTGCCTCTCCAGGACATAATATGGCATTCTATGGGAATAGTGCAAAATGAAAATTCCTTGCACAAGGACCACTTGTTCAAGAAATACTACAAATTTCAAAACAACATCAGTGGTACATTAAACCAAGCACAGAAGCTTCCTAAGCGGAGGCCCTGTGCAACTAAATCTCAAAATTCATGAAGCTGGTCCCATACCATGCACTGTAGCTACTCAATAAATATTTGTTGAAAGTAAAGCTACGAGGATCCCAAATACAAACTTCTCAGAGGTGCCTCATGGCAAAACTACAAACAATAAGATTTTGACGTTATAGGAGGGTATGAAGTCATAGAAAGAAGGAAGCAGTCTTTCAGAATTTTCCCAGACAGCCTATACTTGAACTATGCTTCCTCTTGTTGTAAACATAAATGTTTGATGGTAATCTATAGTCACAATTTTGTATTTGGATGACAATGATCACTGTCTACAAAAGAAATGAGTAGTCTCTCTTTTATCTATTCAAATAAGATATTTGGCTCTGGCTATTACAACCTCCCTCACTGTTTTTCCCCTCAACTCACTTTTCCTCTTATAACCCTTTAAGCTTGGCAACAGAACTCTCCCGACCCATCTTTTCCTTCCTGCACCCCCTACACACCCATCCTCAGCGCTCCCTCTGCCTTTCATGCCATCCAAGCAGACAGTGAGCCTGAGAGGGTGTCTGCAGAGGGTGTGGATAACCCGCTCCCAATCTCCTCCACCGTCTTCCCGCCCAGGCCTGGCCCACGCCCAGAAGAACTGGAGCTGCCAGCTGGTGGAAGCCGCTGCAGCCTAAAAGGAGTCATGGCAGCCAGGGGTTGTCACTTATCAAGGAGAAATGAGACAATTCGTTACAGCTGATTAGGCTGGGGAAACTGAGCCGCTTGAGTGGGAACCTGGCCTTTGCGCAGGGACAGTGCTAAAGAAGGATGCCTGGCCTCAGTTGCCAGGGCCCCATTCCACCCTCGAACATTAAAGAAACACGCGAAGTCTAACACCCCCTCGCTCACATCAGAAAACAGGCCGAGTGTCAAATGTCTAGCATCTCCTCCATCAACAGACTTGCTGTAGCAATAGTATCGCTGTCCCTTTAAGTGGTTTTGTCCCTTCTTAATCACTGCCATGTGTTGGAATCCATTTTGATCTTCAGAAGAACTCATGTATGAGGTAGGACAGATATTACATGACCACTTTTGGCTTAGGACACTGAGACACCGAGAGATTAAATGATCTACCCATGCTCAGAATTTTAGCTAATGGTGGGGCCAGGACTCAAGCCCAGGTTTCCTGTGTTTGCTCTCTAGTTCCTTCTGTACTGCTAGGGTGGGGGTTGGGTAGAAGTCCTTTTAACAGAGACCAGTCACTTTGCAGTTTCATGCATTGGAAAAGGAAATGGCAACCCACTCCAGTGTTCTTGCCTGGAGAATCCCAGGGATGGCGGAGCCTGGTGGGCTGCCATCTCTGGGGTCTCACAGGGTCAGACACAACTGAAGCGACTTAGCAGCAGCAGCAGCAGTCTAACAGAGACAGGGGAGGGACACAGGAAAGATGAGGGAGGGTGCAGCAGATTCTCACCAGAATTTCTGAACATTTTGCCTTGATAAATAAGATAGAAATACTGTGCCATTTGTCTGACAACTTAGCAGCTACTCAGCTTTTAATTAATCTCATAAAAGCAGGAAGCCTGATCAAAAGTAGAACGAGGAATTTCTGTTTCAGTTTAGAATGAGAAGAGGGCATTTTGCTAAATGTGAGTGTAGGATTTCCAATGGCCTGGGGCCCTTTTAATTTTAATTGGAGTATAATTGCTTTACCACGTTGTATTGTTTGCTGCTGTACAACAAAGTGTATCAGCTATAGTATACACATATCCCCTCCCATCTCCCCCCAACCCCCACACCCCAACCCTCTAGGTCACCATAGAACATCAGGCTGAGCTCCCTGTGCGGTACAGCAGCTTCCCACTAGCTCCCTACTTTACACATGGTACTGTATATATATTTCAATGTCACTCTCTCAGTTCATTCCACCCTCCCCTGCCCCCTCTGTGTCCACTGGCCTGGGACTCTTTAAACCAGGGAGTGAAGCTAGACCGTGAGGAGCTGGCTCAATTCAATGCCCCAAGTGTTGTTGCACATGTTCTCTGCAGGCTGCCACCAGGAAGGGGCCCTTGACTGTGTCTGAGCCCAGTTCTGTCTCTTGCTTCCCTGACTTCCTCAGGCAGACCTGGGGCTTCTTCACGTAAAGCCCCCAACTTTGCAAGTGCAGCCTTCATCAGAGCAGTCACTAGATTCCAAGCGATTTCTGGGCTTTTTCCCTATTATATTTTGACTCCCAGAAAGCAAGGCTCATTGCCTAGTCAACTTTACATCTCAAAAATCTAGGAGATGATCTGGAACATAGAAGCCCCTCAGTAAATCTATCTGATAGATGAGCAAACGAATGCATAAACCAGTTCACCTGAAACAGGTCACATGACCTCCTCCAAGGTTCAGCTGTCCCATTTGTGAAAATAGGTGTAGGCACACCTGTCCTGACTGAATCACAAGGTTGTAAAATGACCAAATGTTTGTTTCGTTGTCAGGCCCTCTTACATAACTCCTAAACACACACTAAAATGTAGAAAACCCACAGACAGGAGCCCAGTCACTCTTGTTCCTGGTGCATCCCCAATATCTACATTAGTAGCTCAGTAAGGAAGTGCCCAGTTAACACTGGTGGAAGGAAGAGAGGTGAGACAGAGGATTGTTGATGTTGTTGCTAATCTCCAAGTCATGGAGACTTCTTATGACCCCAAGGACTGTAGCCTGCCAGGCTTCCCTGTCCATGGGATTCTCCAGGCAAGAATACTGAAGTGAGTTGCTATTCCTTTCTCCAGGGGATCTTCCCGACCCAGAGATGGAACCTGGGTCTTCTGCACTGGCAGGCAGATTCTTTACCACTGAGCTACCAGGGAAGCCCACAACTGAAGTATATATAATACTTTATAAACACATGACCTTTGATTGAAAAGATATGATTTTTTTTTCCCTCGAAGTATAATAAGTTCTGGTCATCAGAAAGCATGTTGTGTTGCTGAGAGACTCTGCCCAGTTCCCGGTTCTTTCCCCTCCATTGACCATTGACCCTCCATCACTAACGTGAGGAAGGCCACGTTCACCCTCCTCTTTTTCAGACGGGGATAATTTGTCTTTTTCAAACTTTCTGCAATGTAGGAGGATGGTGAGGCCAAGGTTGAATCATACCAGGGAAGCCAGTATCTAAGAAGGATGTCTGCCATCTGTCCCAGAAGTAGTCTAGAGCCCAAGTCTTTGTGGGGGGTCAATAGTCCAGGCTAGACAACAAGTTGAGCAGGGGCTGAGAGCTGGCTACCATCGCAGAGCTGGAGAGGGCACGGGGGTGCCTCTGCAGCCAGCCTGAGCCAAACAGCCACCTCAGCACAGGCACTTCCTGGGGATTAATGAGGCACAGAAAGGAATAACACCTCAAACCATTAACCCCAACCAGCCATAAATCCTCAGGAATTTCATGGCAGAGTGGCTGCTTCTGCTATATTAAGTTGAAAATGCATTTTAAAAGGCCTATAGATTTTTTTTTTTAATGGACAACAATATCATTGGAAGCCAATGGGCCTTTCCATAGACAAAATACCTCAGCCCAGGGGCCTGGCCCTTTATTCAACATGGGACATTCCTTCTCCTGCTTGAGGCTACCTGGCTTTTCTTGTGTCCTTTGCTCCTAGGATATTGAACACCCCTTAAACTGAAAACACTGGAATGAAAAAAAGAGAAAGCCCAACCAGCTTGCAGGAGCCACCAATCTGAGAGCAGGTACCAGCGTGTGGCAGTGGGTTAAGGGGCAGCCAGAAGGAGAAAATCAGGAGAGGAGACTGCCAAGGTGCAGGAATGCTCCACTGACTTCTTTGACGTTGAAACCCCCACTGAAAATATAAATGTTACTGTAGAGGAAGCCTCTGAGCCATTTTTAGGCCATTAGCAGTTTTGTTGCAAATTGTCTAAAATAGCCAATCACCCATTACAGCCAGGGGCAATGGAACTCAACACAGGTACTAATCTCAGAAGTAAGGAAGGTTAGGAATGAAGGGGGCAGGAGGGTACAAGAAGTGGAGGAGGAGGAGAGACCTCACTGGGCTTGGGAGAGACATAAGGTTCTTGGCCAAAAGATATGAAGGACAATGGGTAGAAAGTGAATAATGAACCATCAACTTTTCATGCTAATAACTTTTGCTAGACCAGGTCCAGCTAAGTGAAGTGAAGTGAAGTCGCTCAGTCGTGTCTGACTCTTTGCAACACCATGAACTGTAGCCTACCAGGCTCCTCTGTCCATGGGATTTTCCAGGTGATAGTACTGGAGTGCATTGCCATTTCCTTCTCCAGGGGATCTTCCCAACCGAGGGATCGAACCTGGGTCTCCCACATTGTAGACAGACGCTTTACCGTCTAAGCCACCAGGGAAGTCCAGGTCCAGCTGGAGGATGATTAAAGATACACAAGACTCAGAAGAGAAGGCAAAGCAGACACAGAAGAAATGAAGGCCAATGAGATAGAAGCATTATTTTGGGCAGTCATGGGATGCTGAAGTTACTGGGGGCTCCACTGACTATGAGGTTACCTTTTGGCAAAACACATGTCTACTCCATGATTCAGTTCCCTGATTAAAAAGCATCTCTTTCAAATAATGTCCCTCAGAACATCCTTCTGGGGGATAAAGAGTTAATATTTGAAAATCTCAAGGAGACTTTGGAGAACATGAGTTTCTATTCTAAGTATGAGGGATTCCTATTCTAAGAAATTCTGTAGATTGACAAAACTAAATGGCCTCTACAACATATAACCATAATCCTCCTCAGTGTACAAAAGTCCAAAAATAAAGACCAGATGTCTTCAAATTGCTGACGTTGGTTGAGCTGGTTCCACTGCTCACAATGATTGCTAAATCGAGCTTTCCCTGGACGCAAAGCTGAGGATTTCCATCCTTGAGTTATTGGCTTTTTCTGCCACAGTTTTCCTGTTCACATATATGGGCACCATGTAGGCCTCCCTCATGTCTGGAATGGAGTTTTCTGCTCCTTAGAGGGTGTATCTGCAGAAGCTCTCGGAACCCGTTAAGTACTTACGCCTCCTTCAGCAGCCTCTCCTGGCATCAGAGAGTCAGTTTCTCATTAGCAGCTGGTTAGAACAGCATAGGCCTCCACCAGTGACTTGCTCAAACTCTGGTTCTCCAAGAAACCTTTGTGAAGATTCCGCCCCAGGCCAGCTCTCCCAACAACCTTCTCCACCCACCCCCCTAGAAAAGCCCCAGACTGTGCTAGGAGGCCAGTGCTTTGTATAGGCCAGCTGGGAGGTGGTTTCCCCAATTCCCAGCCCTCCACCCGCTCTGTCTCTTTCTCATAAATTTCCAACAGTGTTCTGTAGTGCTAAAACACTTCCTGTGCTTATTCTCATGTGTTTCTCGTATGTATTCACCCTATTAGATCATAAGTTTCTCAGCCATAAGAATTATATACTGTAATTCCTTTTTATTCTCCCCATCAACTTTCACAGATGTCAGTACATTAAGATGTTTTTGTAAAGAGTTGGTTGACTGGATAATTTTTTCAAAGGGAGAAACAAAACAAAAAGCGGACTGTGATAGAACAAAGACAAAGAGGTGTATGTCTGCATGTGAGTGTGAGTTCATTTGTATATTCACTCATTCCATAAGTATTTGTTGAACACCTACTACGTTCCAGGTATTGCGATAGGCATAGGGATACAGCAAAGAACAAGAAAATAGAAGGCCCTGAGCTCCCAGGGCAACACTTCCTTGGGACTTCTTTACGTTATTTTATTTGGGGCTGTGCTGGGTCTTTGTCACTGGGTGTGAGCTGCTGTCTAGTAGTGTGTGGGCTTCTCACTGCCGTAGCTTTTCTGGGTGCAGAGCACAGGCTCTAGTCGCTTGGGCTTCAGTAGTTGCGGCTTATGGACTCAATAGTTGTGGTGCACAGGTTCAGTCGCCCCTTAGCATGTGGAGTCTTCCCAGACCAGGGATAGACCCCATGTCCCCTGCACTGGCAGGTGGACTCTTAACCACTGGAACACCAGGGAAGTCCAAGGACTTCATTCAGTGTAGTTTTCCAGGTTCTTGAGCCTCATATTGTTTGTGTGTTTGTAAAGTTTAATTTATGGCTAAAAAGGGATGGTGTGTTTGGCTTTGTTTCATGTAAAGGAAAGGTGTATGTGTCCTATGAGAATATGTTTGATTTAGATTCAGGTTACAAAAACCAGAAAAGAATGTTAGATATAATTTAGAACCCGACACTTTCCTTCGTGATGTGTGACTTTTATCTCAAACCTGGAGGAAAACAGTGCAATTTACATATGCTAATGAGAACAGTCAAAACTTGCTTACCACTGAATATTTTGAAAGTTGAACTATGAAGAAAGCTGAGCGCCGAAGAATTGATGCTTTTGAACTGTGGTGTTGGAGAAGACTCTTGAGAGTCCCTTGGACTACAAGGAGTCCATTCAAAGGAGATCAGTCTTGGGTGTTCTTTGGAAGGACTGATGCTAAAACTGAAACTCCAATACTTTGGCCACCTCATGTGAAGAGTTGACCATTGGAAAAGACTCTGATGCTGAGAGGGATTGAGGGCAGGAGGAGAAGGGGACAACAGAGGATGAAATGGCTGGATGGCATCACTGACTCGATACACATGAGTTTGGGTGAACTCCAGGAGTTGGTGATGGACCGGGAGACCTAGTATGCTGCAATTCATGGGGTTGCAAAGAGTCAAACACAACTGAGTGACCGAACTGAACTGAATATTTTAGGAAACCCCAAGCTGCAGGTTACTAGTAAATCAGAAGTATTTATTTCAGACCAAAGATTTTAGACACTAAACACAATGATTTCCAACAAGTTGTTTGCTTTTTAATTTTATTAAAATTATATTTATTTATATTTGATCGATGATTGCTTTGCAACACATCAGTAAGAATTAGCCATAGGTGAATATATGTTCCCTTCTTTTTTCAATTAATTTATTTATTTTAATTGGGGGATAATTACTTGACAATATTGTGATGGTTTTGCCATGCATCAACATGAATTGGCCACAGGTATACATGTGTCCCCCTGCATCCTGAATGCCCCTCCCACCTCCCTCCCCACCCCATCCCTCTGGATTGTCCCAGAGCACTGGCTTTGGGTGCCCTGTCTCATGCATCAGGCTTGCACTGGCCATCTATTTTACATATGGTAATACGCATGTCTCAGTGCTGTTCTCTTAAATTATCCCACCCTCACCTTCCCCCATGAGTCTATGCTTTACATCTCTCTTATATCTGTGTCTCCTTTGCTGCCTTGTCTATAGGATCACCAGTATCATCTTTCTAAGTTCTATATAAATATAAATAAGTTAATATATGGTATTTGTCTTTCTCTTTCTGACTTACTTCACTCTGTACAATAGGCTCCAGGTTCATCCACCTCATTAGAATTGACTCAAATGTGTTCTTTTTTATAGCTGAGTAATAAGTTATGATCAACCTAGATAACATATTCAAAAGCAGAGACATTACTTTGCCAACAAAGGTCTGTGTAGTCGAGGCTATGGTGGTCATGTATGGATGTGAGAGTTGGACTGTGAAGAAAGCTGAGCGCTGAAGAATTAATGCTTTTGAACTGTGGTGTTGGAGAAGATTCTTGAGAGTCCCTTGGATTGCAAGGAGATCCAACCAGTCCATTCTGAAGGAGATCAGCCCTGGGATTTCTTTGGAAGGAATGATGCTAAAGCTGAAACTCCAGTACTTTAGCCACCTCATGAGAAAAGTTGACTCATTGGAAAAGACTCTGATGCTGGGAGGGATTGAGGGCAGGAGGAAAAGGGGACGATAGAGGATGAGATGGCTGGATGGCATCACTGACTTAATGGACGTGAGTCTGAGTGAACTCCGGGAGTTGGTGATGGACAGGGAGGCCTGGTGTGCTGCAGACACAACTGAGCAACTGAACTGAACTGAGCTGAATATTTCATTGTGTATATGTACTGAGGAATAAGCTTCCTTATTCCTTCATCTGCAGATGGATATCTAGGTTGCTTTCATGTTCTAGCTATTATAAATAGTGCTGCAACAAACATTGGGGTTCATGTTTCTCTTTCAGTTCTGGTTTCCTCAGGATGCATGCCCCACAGTGGGATTGCTGGGTTGTATGGCAGTTCTAGTCCCAGTTTTTTAAGGAATCTCCACACTGTTCTCTATAGTGGCTGTACCAGTTTGCATTCCCACCAACAGTGTAAGAAGATTCCCTTTTCTCCACCCTCTCCAGCATTTATTGTTTGTGGATTTTTGATGATAGCTATTCTGACCAGCATGAGATGATTCTTCATTGTGGTTTTAATTTACATTTCTCTAACAGAAAATGTTTTCTATCTAATCTTAGTAGCAAAACCCCCAAGTTCATATTATGTTACTTTTTAAAGCATGGAAAATGATTTGTAACTGAGATCTAATTTCACTCCTGCTACACAGAGAGATGAGGGCTTCCCTGGTGGCTCAGAGGTTAAAGCATCTGCCTGTAATGCTGGAGACCTGGGTTCGATCCCTGAGTCGGGAAGATTCCCCTGGAGAAGGAAATGGCAACCCACTCCAGTATTCTTACCTGGAGAGTCCCATGGACAGAGGAGCCTGGTGGGCTACAGCCCACAGGGTCGCAAAAAGTCAGACACGACTGAGCGACTTCACACAGAGAGATAGGTGGAAGGGTACAATATATACTCCATGTCCCTTTAAGAACAGTTAAGGTCACATGATACTCCAAGGTAGGATGAGGCTAAAGCTCATATGAACTATTCTTGACTCTCTCCTAAGGCATTTTAACTTTTTAATTTTAATTATAATTTTATTTTCAACTTGATAGACAGGTGAGTTGATTATACTCTCCAGGTCATAGTGCACTATCATTATCAGCATGTGCAGAGCTTCTGTCATATTTTATTTTATTATTTTATACCTGGTTTCCCAATAAAGCAATGGCACCCACTCCAGTACTCTTGCCTGGAAAATCCCATGGACGAAGGAGCCTGGTAGGTTACAGTCCAAGGGGTCGCACAGTCAGACACGACTGAGCGACTTCACTTTCACTTTTCACTTTAATGCATTAGAGAAGGAAATGGCAACCCACTCCAGTGTTCTTGCCTGGAGAATCCCAGGGACGGGGGAGCCTAGTGGGCTGCCATCTATGGGGTCGAGCAGAGTCGGACACGACTGAAGCGACTTAGCATACCTGATTTCAGTCACATTTCCCTCTCTTTCTCTTACTTCTTAGCCCCTCCCCCACCCTAAAGGCACCCACATTGATGTGTTTGATCTAGATAGGCAGAGATAGAGATACGTGTACAGATGCACATGCATTTATGTGTGTGTGTGTGTGTGTGTATCCTGGAGAAGGACATGGCAACCCATTCCAGTATTCTTGCCTGGAGAATCCTATGGACAGGAGAGCGCAGAGTCAGACATGAGTGAGCGTATATTCTGTATGTATACATATGTGCAGGGTTATTTTTGAAAAATGTACAGTATGAGGTGTGTATATCTGTTTTAAATTGACTTAGCTGGTATTTGCTGGAAATTTCATTGTGCTTCTTATTTTCTTTCATTCTCCTCTTTCATGTCTATGGCTCTCTGCCTTCACAAACAAAGATCCTTTATGACTATCTTTGTATTTTCCCCTTCCTAGTAATGTGTCAACACTTCTTTGGGGTGTATGCTCAGGCCTGGGATTCCTGGGTCATAAGGGGTACCCATAAACATCACTTTAGCTAGTGGCTTCCAGGTTATTCTCTAGAATGACTCTACCAATGTACGTTTTACCAGCACAAGAGTTCTAGTGTCCCCAGGTCCTCACCAATAACTTCTAATTTTTGCTATTCTAGTTGAGTGTAAAATCATATTTCATTATTCTATCTCATTTCAGAGTTTGAGCAAATTTTCATATACTTGTTAACTATTCAGATCACCCTTTGGGTAAATTACCTATTCCTATTCATTGGATTCCCCAATCTGTCTTACTGAATTGTAAGAATTCCTGTTCTACCCTAGATATCTATCCCTTATTGTTATATTGGTGAGTGAAAATATCTTCTCCCAGTCATTATCAGTCTATTAACTTGATCCACATACATTCATTGAAGAGAACTCCGCTAATGTGTTGCAGTCAAATACACCAACTATTTGCCTTATGAATTGTGCTTTGCTGGTCCTATTTTAAAAGGCCTCCCTCACTCCAAATTCACAAAGACATACTTCTCCACTAGTTTTATAATTTGACTCACATTTAGGTCTTTAATCCTTCTAGAAGATTAACTTTTAGTTCATATAAAAATCTGTCTTAACGGTTTCCATATAATGCCTTTATTTCCTTAGTATCATATATTTAACAATCCAATGATGTATATTACACATTTGTAGGGCCCTATCTTTTGTATGTCAAATTATTTGGAAACATGAGTCTACTTTTAATTCTTGTTTCCTTTAACATGGATTCATTGTCCTATTCTTCTCCTCACACAGTTTTTGTTTTTTCTTGCTTTTACTACTTATTGATTTTACTACTATGGCTTAATATGCTTCCATATCTGGTGGAATAAATCTTCTTTGCTCTTCTTTTCAAATTTGACTTTGCATCCCATGGACATTTGTTAATCTATACAAACTGTACAATAAGCTCCAAGTCATTTCTGTTATCTTGAGAGACCACATGAGCTTCCATTTCCTCCACTCTAGCCCTTTATGTCATGCCTCTTTATACTGCAGTTAATAAAAACCCAACTGAAAGCAACTTAAGTCAATAATAATAAGGCAGTAAGTCAATAATAATGACAATATTATTTAATGACTTAAAATTAATAACTTATTAGTTTAAGTCAATAATAAAAATGCATATAATAATGTTCAAATAATATCATCAGGACTTTGTCTTTTCTTCTGCCTTTTGACTCTACTTTCTTCTTAGTTGGCTTCCATCATGGACAAAATTTCTCCAGGAGAAGGTCCCTAGCTACATCTCACTTTGCTAGCCACTCAAGCAGAAAGAAGATGGGTCCTCCCTGAGAGTTTCATCAGAGTTTTGAATGGAGTTCTCATGCCCCATCCTTCCCTGTCCTTAAACATGCTCCATCCTCAAACGACTGATGTGACCAGACTTTAGAAGGTTCTGTTTGGCCAGGCCTGTGTCTCTTGCCTGCCAACCACTGGATCAGCCCCATATGACAAGTGAACTAGAAGGGAAAGAGTATTTCCATGAACAAAGACTGAAATGCTACCCACAAGGGCTGGTAGAACCTATGAAGGTTAACTATCCACTCCGACAATCCATTGCCCGTATTTTTTTTTTCTACCTGACTCCTCCCGCCAGAACATAAGCTCCTTGAGGGCATGTCGTGTGTCTCTTCATCTTAGAGGCCTGAGTACCTAGTCAAGTGTCTTTATATAGTGGGCGCTCAAGAAACATCTATGGAATTTGAGAAGGTGAATGAATGAAAGGATGCCAGGAAATGCAGCTAGGGCTAGGTTGCATCTTAAGTAGAGAGAAGAAACAATGGTGACTGCACCAAACCCTTTAAATTAGGGTTTAAAAGGCCGAGATGCCAGCCTCAGAAATGGGGTCATGCCTCCTCTTGTCACATAGATATAAAATCTAACAGTTAATTCCACCAACTTTCCCAGTGACCTAATACATCCTGTAAGAGGAAGTCTAAGGCGGTGGTTCAAAGTTTTGATTAGAGACTGACAGTCCTGACTCCCATCCTAATTCTGTGACTTATTAAAACTTGATTCATTTAGCCATTTGGGGCCACAATTTCTTTTTCTGCACAATGGACTAATAGGTACTTTGGAGAGTTGTTATAATATTTTCAAAGAGCATTATATAAGGACCTCAACCACTGTCTTCAGTGGGCTATAAGAAAATCTTTACCTTCTGGTGTGAAATGTTGGAAGTTCCCTGGGCAAGATTCAAAACTGGTCCCCATACACTGAGGGCAAAGAGAGACCAAAGAGGTAAACCAGTCCAGATTGGTACATGGAAGTTTTAATGACCAAGGGGACATACACATGAAGCTTATCTTGGGTGGCTGCAAGATAAGCAGATCTGGGCCCCCACCTGCCAGAATCTCAAAAGTTTATACAGAGGCCTTCACTGGAATCAGTTACGTATTCTGTCCAGATGGTTTCAACAACATCTTACTCTCTTAAGGCTGTCCTTGAGACAATGCTAGTATGGGAAGAGTAAGTAGACATATTTTAAGGACAAAGGAAGGGATAAGGAGCCTCTGCTTGCCCAAGTCCAGCTCACAGGCTAACCAGAGGTTATCTCATCTCAATGACCTCCTCCAACACAGCTGCAACAGATTTTTCAATCACCTATTAAGTGTCAGGCAGGATTGTTGTTGTTCAGTTGCCAAGTCGGGTCTGACATTTTGTGACCCCGTGGACTGAAGCATTCCAGGCCTCCCTGTCCCTTACTCGGAGTTTGCCAGAGTTCATGTCCATTGAATTCATGATGCCCTCCAACCATCTCATCCTCTGCCACCCTCTTCTCCTTCTGCCTTCAATCTTTCCCAACATTAGGGTCTTTTCCAATGAGCTGGCTATTTGGGCAAGATGCTTAACTCTATTCATAGATCTCTTCATTATTTTTCCAATTCCTTTGATCTGAATTTATAGTTAACATCAGTTGTTTCTTTCAAATGCTCTCCAGATCCAGACCACAGCACTGTTTGACTATGCCAGGTCCTTGATGAATCCTCTAAGACCAAATAAAACACACTGACAGGTTGGAAATCAAGGACTATATGTTTGTGGGAATACCAATAAAGGTTTTCTTGAGAGGAAAAAGGGTACCCTATAGAGCATAATAGGTGTTAATGGACATTAATAATATGTCATTATAATTGTGAAAGTTATACAAATATTAACTAATCCTTCTTGAGAACCATTGCAAATTTCTTTTCTGTATGAAAGAATCAACAGTAGTTAAGCAAGAGTGTAACCAGAAAAAGTCCCAGCCTCAATCTAAGCCCAAAGGGAAATTAGGAGCATGAATTACCACTTCAAAGTTTATCCCTTTTCAAGACCAGAAATCTCAACTTTCATACTCCATGAAGTCAGCCATTGGCTAACTGGTATTTAGACCAAGAAGCTCTAGAAAGCCAAGGACAGTCCTCTGAAGGAGGTGGAGCTGTGAGTCATTAGATGCAAAGCACACAGGCCACAAAGAATCAGTAGAAAGACCTGAGAGTCTGAAGAAATGCTGGTTGCACTGCATGTGCAGTTAAGAAACAAGCCTCTGCAGCAATCCCATCACATATTTGTGGACCCAGTGGGGGAAGAGAGAGTGGGACAAACTGAGAGAGTAGCATTGAAACATATACATCTCCAACATAAACTAGAGAGCCAGTGGGAATTTGTTGTATGATGCAGGGAGCTCAACTCTCCTCTGTGACAATCTAGAGGGGCTGAATGAGGTAGGAAGTGGGAAGGAGGTTCAAGAGGGAGGGGACCCATGTATTCCTATGGCTGATCATGTTGATGTACATCAAAACCAGCACAACATTGTAAAGCCATGATACTCCAATTAAAGATAAGTAAATTTTTTAAAAGTGCTCCCAATGCAGGGAGCCTGGGATTTGATTACTGGTTGGGGAACTAGATCCCACATGCCACAACTACAAGCGCCTATACTGCAGCTAAAAAAATCCCACATGCTGCAATTAAAGATCTCATGTGCTGCAACTAAGATCCAGCATGGCCAAATGAGGAAATAAATAATTTTTTCAAAAATAAAATTTAAAAAAGCCTCTGGCTTCATGGGAAATAGATGGAGAAACAGTGGAAACAGTGTCAGACTTTATTTTGGGGGGCTCCAAATTACTGCAGATGGTGACTGCAGCCAGGGAATTAAAAGATGCTTACTCCTTGGAAGGAAAGTTATGACCAACCTAGATAGCATATTCAAAAGCAGAGACATTACTTTGCTGACTAAGGTCCGTCTAATCAAGGCTATGGTTTTTCCAGTAGTCATGTATGGATGTGAGAGTTGGACTGTGAAGAAGGCTGAGCTCTGAAGAATTGATGCTTTTGAACTGTGGTGTTGGAAAAGACTCTTCAGAGTCCCTTGAACTGCAAGGAGATCCAACCAGTCCCTTCTGAAGGAGATCAACCCTGGGATTTCTTTGGAAGGAATGAGGCTAAAGCTGAAACTCCAGTACTTTGGCCACCTCATGGGAAGAGTTGACTCATTGGAAAAGACTTTGATGGTGGGAGGGATTGGGGGCAGGAAGAGAAGGGGACGACAGAGGCTGAGATGGCTGGATGGCATCACTGACTCAATGGACGAGAGTCTGAATGAACTTCGGGAGTTGGTGATGGACAGGGAGGCCTGGCATGCTGCGATTCATGGGGTCACAAAGATTTGGACACGACTGAGCAACTGAACTGAACTGAACTGGCTCCTTCAAATCCAGCCATGCCTCTAATTTAGGATGAGATGAAACTGTCATCTGATCTGATCACATTTAATCCTTGCCCAAAAAACATGTGAGGTAGTTGCAACTATTATTTCAATCTTAACCAAAGCTTAAAGAAATTACGGGACTTGCCCAAGAACATAGCTTTTAAGTGTGTGAGCCAGGATTCAAACTCTGGTTTGTCTTTCTCAGAGTCCAAGATTCTGAATGCTATTCTATAATTTAATGCATATTTATTCTTTTAATTTTACTAGCATAATGGAGAAGAGACTAGGCTAAACAGATAGACATCGATAGAAAGGGAATTGGTTGCTCAAGTGTACTCATGCCCTTAGTGCCTCTAGTATTGTAGATACTCAGTAAATATCCATTTAATAAGTGAAGAGGTGACTATAATGCAGGGGCCTTCTCCATACAGCAGTCTTAAGATATTTATGGATTTGTTGTTGTTGTTCAGTCACCAAGTCATGTCCGACTATTTGCAACCCCACAGACTGCAGCATGCCAGGCTTCCCTATCCTTTACCACCTCCCAGAGTTTGCTCAAACTCATGTCCATTGAGTCAGTGATCCTCTCTAACCATCTCAGCCTCTGCTGCCCTCTTCTTTTGCTTCCAATCTTCCCCAGCATCAGAATCTTTTCCAATGAGTCGGCTCTTCACATTAGGTGGCCAAAGTGTTGGAACTTCACCTTCAGCATTAGTCCTTCCAGTGAATATTCAGGGTTGATTTCTTCCCTTTAAGGTGGACTGGTTTGATCTCCTTGCTGTCAGAGGGACTCTCAAGAATCTTCTCCAGCACCACAATTCAAAAGCATCTGTTCTCTGGCACTCAGCCTTTTTTATGGTTCACCTCTCACATTCATACATGATTACTGGAAAAACCATAACTTTGCCTATACGGACATCTGTCGGCAATGACATCTCTGCTTTTTCATATGCTGTCTAGGTTTGTTATAGTTTTCCTTCCAGGAAGCAAGGGTCCCTTAATTTCATGGCTGCAGTCTCCATCTGCATGATTTTGGAGCCCAAGAAAATAAAATCTGTCACTGCTTCCACTTCTTCTCCTTCTATTTGACATGAAGTGATGGGACCAGATGTCATGATCTTCATTTTCTGAATGTTGAGTTTTAAGCCAGCTTTTTCACTCTCCTCTCTCACTTTCATCAAGAAGCTCTTTAGTTCCTCTTCACTTTCTGCCATTAGAGTGGTATCATCTGCATATCTGAGATTGTTGATATTTCTCCTGACAGTCTTGATTCCAGCTTGTGATTTATCCAGCCTGGCATTTTGCATGGTGTGCTCTGCACAGAAGTTAAATAAACAGGATGACAATACACAGGCTTGTCATACTCCTTTCCAAATCTTGAACCAGTCAGTTGTTCTAAGTAACATTCCTACTGTTCCTTCTTAACCTGCATACAGGTTTCTCAAGAGACAGGTAAGGTGGTCTCATATTCCCATCTCTTTAAGAATCTTCCAGTTTGTTTTGATCCACATAGTCAAAGGCTTTTACATAGTCACTGAAGCAGAAGTAGATATTTTTCTGGAATTCCCTTGCATTCTCTATGATCCAGTGAATGCTGGCAATTTAATCTCTGGTTCCTCTGCCTTTTCTATACCCAGCTTGTACATCTGAAAGTTCTCAGTTCACAAACTGCTGAAGCCTAGCTTGAAGGATTTTGACCTTACTAGCAGGCAAAATGAGCACAACTGTTTGTTAGTTTAAACATTCTTTGGCACTGCCCTTCTCTGAGATTGGAATGAAAACTGGCTTTTTCCAGTCCTATGAACACTGCTGAGTTTTTCAAATTCACTGACATATTAAGTGCAGGACTTTAACAGCATCACCTTTTATGATTTTAAATAGCTCAACTGGCATCAACAACCATCATCTACACTAGCTTGTTTGTAGTAATGCTTCCTAAGGCCCACTTAACTTCACACTCCAGGTTGTCTGGTTCTAGGTGAACAGAACCTAGATATCTGATGTTTGATATCATGGTTATCCAACAAGGTTCACAGCATGGCTCATAGCTTTATTGAGTTATACAAGCCCTTTCACCACAAGAAGACTGTGATCCATGATGGGGATTTATAGATTGGGTGCAAACAAATCTAAGTCCCAAGATGCTGAAAAGATAGGAATAAAAGAGATTTTATGTCTGCTCTGGAGTGGTCCAATAAAATGCTTTCCATGGTGGAATATCTGCCTTTTGTTCCACAGAAGTGTGGGAAAAAAAAAAACCAAACCAAATGCTTTTAGGCTTATTTCTCCTTTCAGTAGAACTCAAGTGAATTTGTAGAGACAGTTCCAGGGAAAGTACTTTGGGTTTCAAGAGAAGATGAGAATTAGGTTTTATTAAAGGTGATGATGGAGTGGATATACAGAGATCACCAAATTCAGCCAACAAGCCTTTTTCTGCAAAGTACAGATATCCTCATTTGGTTTCATTGATGCACCTGTGATGCCATGTTGAGCAAACACCACAAATAATCTTTCTCCTGGGTCACTAGGATACACTTGAAGCCCTCTGATTACACACAGGTAAAAGGTCTGGAGACCAGATGGGTCAGGTGAGGCGGATACAGATAGCGATCAATAGGGACTTGAAAACCTTCTGTTTTAGTTTTGATTTGTTTGTCCATCTTGAACTGTGCTCATAGGTTTGCTGTGAGCTAGTGCCCAATTCCATTCTCTCCTGCAATCAACAGCACTACTTTACCTAGTTTACTTTCAGTGTTGGAGTTTAACCAAGTGATCATATAATGGAATGAAACTAATCAGCCCAGTAATTTATTTTACCTTTTGTGGAATTATAATAAATTTACACCTGGGGTGGAAGGGTGTGTAAAAATTTTCCTAACTTCTAAAACCATTGATCGGTTTAGCTTGTTTTATATTTTACATAACTGAAATCCTACAGTGTGTATTCTTTTGTGCTGTTTCTTTTACTCAACATTACTTATTGAGATTCATCCATGTTTTTGCATTTAGTTGTAGATCATTTATTCTAATTGCTGTATATTATCCACTGTGTAAAAAAATGCCATAATTTATTTACTCTTTCTACTGTCAACAGGCATTTGTGTAGTTTCCAGGATTTGGCTGTTATGGCTAATGCTCCTATGAATATTTTCAAATAAGGCTTTGGCGCTTTTTTGTTGGGTAACATCTGAAAGAGCAGCTGCTGGATCACATTGTGGGCCTGTATCCAGCTTCAGGAGATACCACCAAACATTTCTCCAAGAGGGTATTTCATCTGTGATTTTCTTCTACGTATTTTTCGCTTGTGATTTTTCACCCTCCAACACTGGCCTCATTAACATGGCACTGGACCAGAACCTGCCAATTAAGGACGGCGCAACTACCCCTCCTGAGGGTAGCCCGTGAAGAGCATGAATACTTCAGCATTCTCAAAGGTACCGTAACCCCTGGAGAGCTCTGAAAACACGGTTTTCCCCAGGGAGGGGAAAAGGCAATTTGACAGTAATCCCATGTTGTTTGTGATAGCTATTCCCACGATACAAGAGTTACAGCCCTTGAAACCGTTTTGTTCTGTTTTGTTGCTTTTGGTGAGGGGAGAGTTTCAAAAACTCCAAAGAAATTACAAAGAATCTTTTGCAAAAGAGATGGGGGCCGGATCAGAGCGCTTCCGCTTTCCACATACACCGCAGCAGAAGTCCCGGGAGGACCACTGGAACAGAGATTGGTTGGAACCCTTTTCAATCTCAATGAGAAGCCTTCTTAAGGTCTCCTAAGTGGAGCATAAATCAGAGCTGTGTGGCGCTTTGAAGATCTATCTTTTGTTGCTAATCTCTCCTTTCTGAAAGGGTTGGGGGAGGGATATATGAAGGCGTGCGACACTCTCCAAATCGACAAACAAGCCCAGACAATAGTCCCTGCCCTTGCCAAAGCTGTGGTTCGTTTTGGTTTTGTTTTGTTGTTTTTTTTTTTAACGAGCTCATTGGGATTTATTCTTGTTACCGTATATTACTCATTAGCTCCTTGGAGTTACTGTTGGGTACCTCGGGGTGGAGGCCCCAAACCTCGCATTCTTCTAAAGGACTTCCCACCGCAAGAGGAAGGGGTGGGGCGGGTGCGGCGCAGCTCGCCCATGGCCTCACCAAGGTGCCGCCGCCTGGATCTGCTTCCCAGGAAGGAGGAGGGGGGCCCACAGTTGGTGGCCAGCATTGACACACAGGACCTAACAGGGAAGGCTTCCGTGGACGTGTAGACAAGTAGTTCTCAACACCTCCTGGGGGTCCGAGGTCACAGGAACCGAACTTTACATGCAGCCCCTGCCTCCCAAACAGCATCTGTTTCAGCTCTGAGTTGGTTTTCAACTGGACGTGTGGTGGGCAGGCACTGAGAAAACACCCTTTGACGGATCAACGTTCCAGTTATAAGGATATCATTTCCTTTGACATTAATCTGATTTAAAAAACAAAAACAACAAAAAAAAAGTACCTACACAGGACTTATTAATAACATCTGGTCCCTCATGTCCAGTTTTTCTAAATTCCATCTTGGTGGTGTATTTGTGAGTTTTGTTCTTCAAGGAGGTTTAGTCAAAGAGAGCGGGGAAAAGAAAAATAAGTTCTTTATAAAACAAAGACACCAAATTGAAGCTTTATAAGACTGTGTTACACTTAACACTTGCTGCTCCCCACCCTTTACCATAGGGACATTCTATTATGCTTATTATACTCTTATTCTATTATGCTAATTGAATCAGCCCCTTCCCTGGCTCCTCGGTGTTTTCCGGAAACAATTTAAACTACTTACCCTCCATGTGAAGGCCCTAACCCGCTTAGTTTCTCACTGCATTTTCTTTCTTGTCCCAACTTTCTCTCTTATGTAACTATGTTTTCATTCTCCTTTCTGCTTCACGCCTTATATTCTACCATCCTGGCCTGTAGGAAGACCAAACTGTCTGTTCTCTAAATGCCACCTCCCTATATCCACCTGCTTTCCATCCCTCCTTAGGAATGTCATCTTCTAGAATATCTATCCTATTTATCTTTCCGATCCCTAGAAGAAAAGGAACTAGATTCATTGCCCCTTGGCCTTGAAAGAAGGTAGAAAAGTTTCCTTAAATGTTGCAAAATCATGTTGTGTACACCAAAAGGAACCTGGAAAGACCAGTCATAATCCCACAGCGCAGACTTCCTCAAAGCCTTTTCCAGCTTGTGTTCCCATTTGTCCATACATTGTACATGAAAGTTACAGGGATCATTTCTTGTTAACCATGTATATAGACAAAGAGAACAGTTTGGATAACATGACCAGTTAGCCAGCAGGAAAATGAGAAATCATGTTGTCAATACTTCTGAATTAAACTCTTTATTCTTAACAAATGTTTACTAAGATAGATTAACACATTTTAATGCATTTTTATACTACTTAACCGTAGGGTACAATAGTATGGCATTGTAATATACATTGTATTATAAAATATTTACTTTCAGAAAAACTTCTACACTTGATCCTTACAACCACCCTGTGATGAAATGGGACAATAGTGAGTTTATTTTATGAAGGAAAACACTCAGAAAGTTCAGGGGATTGTTCTGGGTTTCTAGTTGGTGTTTTTTCCACTGTATCATGTTCTCATAAAACTTGAGGAGCATAAAAGATCCTCTTGCACAAGGACATTCCTTTAAGAACTGTACTGTAACACCTGAAATTATGCCATGGTAGAATTATCCATTTCTTTAAATTTAAGTATTATGTTACCAGAAATAAAACATAAAGGCATAATCATGAGAAATAGTTCTAACATGGCTGATTGTTATCTTTGAGTAGCTACAAACAAGAAAGCTTAAGATTTGGATGTAAATCACCTGAGGTCCCAAAGTAGAAGTTTGTTTAAACACTAGTGGAGGGAAGAAAAGGTCCTTGAAGAACAAAGTGTGTGTCCTGTCTTCAAGACTTGCTACTTCGTGATCTTGGGCAAGGGCTTCTCATGTGGACTAGAGGTAAAGAACCTGCCTGCCAATGCAGGAGACATAAAAGACGTGGGTTCGATCCCTGGTTCGGGAAGATCCCCTGGAGGAGGGTATGGCAACCCACTCCAGTATTCTTGCCTGGAGAATCCCATGTACAAAGGAGCCTGGCAGTTCTATAGTTCATAGGGTCCCAAAGAGTCAGACATGACTGAAGTGACTTAGCATGCACAACCGATCTCAGGCAAATTACCTTTGAACATCAATTTCCTTACCAGTCCAAGAGACAAAGTAACAATAACAAAATGAAACAAAGTATTGAAACTGTATATGAGTACACTCTGAAAATGGAAAGTTACCACAAAAATGTTAGTTCTCAACCATCATAATGAGTTACACCATCATGATCCCCTTGAAAGAAGGAGTCTTTATAATCTAAGAAGATAGATAGGATTTAAAAGGTCACCCTTGGAAATAAAATTTAGAGAATTCACAAGGGACCAATCATGACAGCAGACCTCTTCACTGCTATCACATTAAGCCCTAAGCCACAGAACTTTTTGCTATTCCATGATTAGACATATGCCCTCAACGTCTTCCAAAGACTTGGGTCAGAATGGAAAGAGACCCAGGAAGTTCAGAACTGCTTCAGGAGATCAGTTCTAGGTCCAAACTGAGCCAAGCAGGGCTACTTACAGAGCTTCCAAGGGTCTCCAAGCAACTTTGGGGGGAATGGCAAAGCAAATCTGGCCAAGGCACAACCAAGATAATTTTCAGGATAATCATTCATCCCCTTATTAAAAGTCAAGTATGCGGTACGTACTCAGTAAGCTTGGGGGCTTCATGGGTTAGCAGAAAGACCTGATTCTTCCTTCAGGGAGCTTTATTGTCTAGTTTCCATGAATATGGGAAATAACTTACCCCAATCACATACTTTCTAGGGTGCTTCTTGATGGCTTCTCAAAACCTTGTCCTGATATCTAAAGCAATGTAAATGCTCATTGAAATCTTCCAATCATATGAGTTCATTTCCTTTCTACCAGGAGTCCTGTTCTGCCCATGCTATTTATTACTACCATGACCTTGCTCTCAGGCATAAGATTTCTTTCTTGGCACTGGAAACAGTTTCTTAGTCAGGGAAAACCACTGTCTATCTTGAAAAAAAGAAGCACTGCCCATCATTTTACCTATCTCTTCTCACTAGCTCTACTTCAGCTAAATTGGACTCTAGTTCCTCAAATGAGCCATTCTCATTGCTTCAAGTCATTTGCAACCTCTAAACTTGCTGCCTAAAAACCCCTCTCCAGAACCACTACCCTGTATTAACATGCATGCAGGTAAGCAAGCACACGTACACACATGTGCACACATCGTGCCCTCAAGCCTTGGATAAGTCCTATTTGCCCTTCAGGCTTCAGTTTAAATATCACTTCCAGAAAGATAACCTCATGGTGGAGGTTAGCTCTTCCTAATCTATACCTCTGTATATCCCATATGCTCCCTATATATCATGAATTTTATGACCCTTTTCACACTTATAGTCACTTGTTCACTATTTCTCTTAAGTTCTATAAGGGCATAGAATTCACGCCCCAAACCCTAGCACAGTGCCCACAAAGATAGACAGTTAATAAATATGTTTTGCATTATTAAATGAATCTCAACTGCACCTTGCACCAAGGTGAATTTTAAATTTGCCTACTCTTCCGAGTTGATCTCAAACTTCTCTACTTGCTTGAAAGAGCTCTTTCCTTTGCACTAGTCTCCTGAGAGCACAACCTTTTTTTTTCCCTCCAAGTGTGATTTCCCTGCCATGTACATTCATAGCACCAAATAAATATTAAGAGCATGATCAAATGTTCCGCAGTTGGAATATGGTGAGTGAATAACTCAGGGAGAAGTGTCCTTCTATTGTATGATTAAACAAGACACATCATATTACGTGTTGTCAGAACAGGATGAAGTCAACATAATCTTGATTAATGTGAATGTTACTAGCTTGTTGGTGTTCAGAATGGATGGGAAATCTGGCACTGCCCCGGGCCACAGAGAAAAAATTAAGCAAGTTCTGAAAGCGAATGTGTTTTGATCTTTTCATACTCCAAGTGGCATTTCTTCACTACTGTGGACTAGGGAGAAGGTAGGATTATTCAGAACACTGGAGCAGTAGGGGAAAGAGAACACAAAGCACTTAAAACTCAACCCTGGTAAACATAAAACTTGTGTCCTGCCAACTTCAAATGCAGTTTTTCCGAGGTACAAATTTCATGGATAAATTCAGGGAACCAAAGGGACATTTGATCAGTTGGCAACTGAGTGGAAGCTGGTTCTGGATCCAAATTGTTTCCTCATATTTTCACATCCAACCCCTTCCCTGCCACTGCTTTACTACTTGGATATGCCGTGGTGTCATATTTAGCCTTCAGATTCTTTCATAAGAGCTGTCTTTACATTCCTTAACGAGGAAATGACAGAAAATAAAGGAATTCATGAGCTCTTCTTTCACCTCTGTACCACCCAAATAAATCCAGTATCCCTCCTCTTTATAAAATTCTGCCCTAAAATGGTGCTGCATCACATGTGTGCTGGTGAAAGGAGGGTGAGGGTGGGAAAGAGAAGAGTTCAGGGTGGATGGTTCAGGTTATGGAGACAATGGGTTCTTTCAAAAAGAGAAAGAAATGCTTAAAAAAAAAAAAA
>SJYC01122696.1:0-12463 GCA_006408675.1 Madoqua kirkii | reverse complement strand
AGTTAAATAAGCAGGGTGACAATATACAGCCTTGACATACTCCTTTTCCTATTTGGAACCAGTCTGTTGTTCCATGTCCAGTTCTAACTGTTACTTCTGGACCTGTATACAGATTTCTCAAGGGGCAGGTCAGGTGATCTGGTATTCCCATCTCTTTCAGAATTTTCCACAGTTTATTGTGATCCACACAGTCAAAGGCTTTGGCATAGTCAATAAAGCAGAAATAGATGTTTTTCTGGAACTCTCTCTCTCTCTTTTTTTTTAATGATCCAGTGGATGTTGGCAATTTGATCTCTGGTTCCTCTACCTTTTCTAAAACTAGCTTGAACATCTGGAAGTTCACAGTTCATATATTGCTGAAGCCTGGCTTGGAGAATTTTGAGCTTTGCTTTACTTTTCTAGCATGTGAGATGAGTGCAATTGTGTGGTAGTTTGAGCATTCTTTGGCATCACTTTTATTTGGGAGTGGAATGAAAACTGACATTTTCCAGTCCTGTGGCCACTGCTGAGTTTTCCAAATTTGCTGGCATATTGAGTGCAGCACTTTCACAGCATCATCTTTTAGGATTTGAAATAGCTCAACTGGAATTCCATCACCTCCACTAGCTTTGTTCGTAGTGATGCTTCTTAAGGCCATTGCATTGTTATTGAGCTATAATTAAGATGATCAAATTCATTCTTTCATTCAACTGACCTGCATTGAATACTACTTTGTGCCCAGAGACTGTGCTACAGGCCAGGATATTCACATAGATTAGAAGCCTGCACCCTGGAAGAGCTTATATTTTAGTGGAGGAGATAAGATAATAAAGAAATGTAATAAAATTTCAAAGACAGAAGGAAGGAAAGAAGGAAATGGTAGTAGGGTAAAGAAACTGCCTAAATCCACCTGGGGAATTCTGGAGTGACTTTAGTGGATGACACTAACATGAATAATTAATATGACATTAGCAACAATCATTATTGTTATGTTGTACCCTGGTGAATCTGGATTGACCCATAATGGTATGAATAATATGGGCCAAATACATTAAAATACTCCCTTTTTAGGTTAGAAAATTCATTGCATTATGTAAAAATACCTGAAACAGGCAGTAAAGAATTGTCAAAAATGATTTTCAGTGAACAGGAAGATCACTGGACAGCAGAATTCCTGAAAAAAAATCAGAAGAAAGTCAAACTGTGCTGATAATTGTGAATAATTGACTCTTTCAGGGAGTGTGTGGTATTTTATAAGAGAGTTTAAAATAATTAAAACATTAGAATTAGAAGGGACATAGACAAACATCTGGGCTTCCCTGGTGGCTCAGTGGTAAAGAATCTACCTGCAACATGGGAGACATATGTTCAATCTCTGGGTCAGGAAAATCCCCTGGAGAAAGGGAATGGCAACCCACTCCAGTATTCTTGCCTGGAGAATCCATGGACGGAGGAGCCTGGCGGGCTATAGTCTAAGGGGTCACAAAAGAACTGGACACGACTGAGTGACTAAACAACGACAGGGCAGACATCTAGCTTAATATTAGCATTCCTGTACTACGCATATTTGTCCACCCTTCTATCTTCCCTATTAGTCTGTAGCTCTTTTAGATTAGGGCCTGTGTCTTATTTATTTTGAATCATACTACTAAGCACTTCCCGGGTGGCTCAGAGATTAAAGCATCTGCCCGCAATGCAGGAGACCTGGGTTTGATCCCTGGGTCAGGAAGATCCCCTAGAGAAGGAAATAGCAACCCACTCCAGTATTCTTGCCTGAAGAATCCTATGGATGGAGGAGCCTGGTGGGCTACAATCCACAGGGTCGCAAAGAGTCAGACACAACTGAGCAACTTCACTTACTTCACTTCTCACTTGTACTACTAAGCAAGAAACAAGAGCTCAATAAGTTTTCTGAAGGAAGAAACTAAGAAGCTATTTATTCAAACCCTTTATTTTAAAACATGGAAACTGAGTCTCAGAGTTATAAAAGACTAAAAGATGATAAATACAAGCTTGGAACCCAGATCTCTTGACCCCAGGCCAGGTTACTTTCCGTCTTATCATATTACTCATCTACAATCAATCCCTATTCAATGGAACATGTAGAGAAGAGTGTTTTGATCATACAGTTTCTAAAGTTCTGTTTCCTTCTTGTAGCTTTCCCCCACATCTTTCACCTCCTCCATGTAAATGCAAAAAAAAAAAAAATTTTTTTAATCTCATTTTCAAAATGTTACTGATCATTGAAACTCAAATCTGACATTGTCCCCAGACCCTCATAGATCCCTGACAATTGGAAGTCCTACAGAGTATGTGAAACTAGTCCAGCTTCCTGTTTTTTCCACTTTGCACTGTGGATCATCAATAGGATTCTATTTTAGGACAGGAATGCTTTTCACTGACCCTCAAATCATGCCAAAGTGGGTGGTTTTCTACTGAATCAATTCTGCATAGCAAAAAACGCTGCATCTTACTTGTTCTTTCAAGCAGTAGAGGGCCTTTCTCTTGGCCTGATATTGTTTTCGTCCCTGTATACCTTGTACTATGATATTGATGGTGGTATTGGTGCTGATGATCTTTATTTTCTATTTGTCTTTAGTTTATATTGAATTTTACCTTAAGGATTGCAGGTTAAATTTTAAGACAGTAGAGGGACTAACTTTCTGAGAGTTTTCATTTATAAAGAAATAAAGCAAAAAGTTAGGTAATGATAATAGTACTGTCAAAATGACAGCACTATTGACATAAGTCTTTCATCTAATCCACCTAGGGCGAGGAGTTTTTAATTCTTATTTTACAAGTGAGAATACTAAGCCTCTGATGATACTCACACTCACACAGCTAATGAATGGTGGAACTGAGACTTCAATCCAACACTTTGGGCTCTAAATCCATTCAGAATCTTGCCTAGCACAAGGAAGGGCAAAGGATAATCAGCAAAATCCAGCAGGTGAAAATTAAATTTCCTTTATGAGTAAACTAAGGAACTAGAATCAAATAGATTGCTAAATCATTTTTGTGTCAAGCTCCCAGAGTTAAAACTGAATTCTTAATCTCAAATTCACTCTCCATACAGGGCTACCATATTGACCTTGGGAAACCGTAGAGCTGGATCATTTTCATCACTTAGCAAAGAGGAAAAAATAAAATAAAACTAAAAACAATAAAGAGATCAAGCAAGTAGAAGGATGTTTTGACTCCAGCTGGTGTAGGAATAGATGCAGAAAAAAATCAGATGTGAGCCCTCCCTTGTGCGGCTCCAGTATTCATTTGTCAGGGTTAAACTGGATATCAGAGCCTAAGTGTGTATTACATAAGATTCTGAAAACTCAGAGTTTCCAAGATGGTGGTTCCTTCTAGAATATCTTTCTGGCTACAGAGATATACAGTCCTAAAAGCAGAAGGATCCTTTATCAAGAAAGCAGAAACCAATGCACCATATTGAATTCCTGAATTTTACAAAGTTTTCAACACTTGATTCTTTTTCAATTGTGTGACATGGAGATAAATTTGAGTCTTAAACTTATTCCATTGGTGTCAGCTGTTCATGCATTTATGAACAAACAAGCTGATATTCTTACTCAAAAGGGAAGCACTCACAGGAATCTTGTCCCAAGAAAACTTGCTCTTTTTTTTTTTTTTTTTTTTTTGACTCATTAGAGATCTCAATACCTCTCCTAAGAGCATTACTTATTTTCCAGGGTCACACAGACCTTAAATATTCAATTACCCAGAAAGAAAAAAAAAAACAAAAACACAGCGACTGGCATTAGAAACACTGAATCTACAGATGGCTTAAATGAACATTCTGGGAATTGCTAGAGCCACTCAGAATTCTCCAGAGGGCATTAATAACATAATTCCTAACTGCTGTAATTTAATTCATTACATACTACTGAGCACCAGATATACGCAAAGTGGTACACTAAGTGTAACAGAGAGAAAACCACGGACCCTGCTCTCAAGGAGTTCACTGTGTAACAAGAGACAGCAGATATGCTTATGAGAGACTATAAAACAAATAAAAGTACCGCAAGAAATGTCACAAGACTCCACAGTCAATTTCTGCTCCTATTTTCTACCCTCAGATTACCTCCAAAAAAGTTGATGTTAATTTCTGCTCTAAAAAGGAGCATCAAGAACCTTCTGACTAGGTCAGATTCTACCTCAGAACCAAGGTTCTCTTCTTTGAGCCTGCTCTCCCTCCTGCTTTGGTCCGCCTTCTTGCCTCTGGCCCTTTCCCAGGCCCTCCTCTCTTTCTCTCCACCTGCCAAGACTTTAGGCTACTGGTCCTGCTTCACTCTACCCTGTTGGTTCTATGACCTTTTGATTTCTGTTCCTCTGCCCAGGTTTATTCCATTGCCAGGTTGGGACATATGATAACATGTCTGTGACATATAATAACATGCTTATCTGGATTCTGGCTCTTGACACTTGATCCTTAGATCTAGTTTACACTTATGTCTGCCTATGTCTTTTCAACTCACACCTAATTCCTGCTCCCTGTCAAACTCTTTGACATTTCAGGCATGTTGGTAGGATCTTAGAGGTACAGAACAAATCACTGAGCAATAAATCTGATCAAGTTATCTAAGCAGAGATAATTAAATTATTTCCATCAGTTAAATGACTGAGGATCCTCTTTTGAAAAAAGGATCCATTCTGTGAATTGAACTACATAAAAGGTCAAAATCACTAAATTTAATACCCAAATAGGGAAAATGTGTGTTATGTAGAAGTAGCTATGTTCTGAGCATTTTAATCTTGATGTCCCAATATAACATAAAATCATGTATATAAGAGCTTGGAAGAATTTCAGAGGTTGTCTAATTAAACCCATACTCAGTTAAAAAAAAAATAGAAGAAGAAATCTGTAGATCACCCTTCTTTAGGAAGCTCTTCAACCTCATTTATCCAACCCACACTTATTGATCATCAACTATGGGCCAGGTTTAGCACTATAGCAGGAACTATAAAAATGAAGCAAAGATCTCGGCCTCAAGAAGCTTCCAATCAGGCCAGGGATAGACATAAGACAAATAATTATAACACTGTGTAATGAATGTTGTGATAGAAATAAGCATAGGACTCTGTGAGAACTCACAGGAGTAAAGAATGGAACCTCACTGAGAACAGCATACTTAAGAGTAAAAAGTGAGATTAGAAATGGATTTCCAGTACAGGAGACTCTTGGGAGGAACTGAGCCAATCCTAGGAGGTTAATAGGTATACAAGGCAGAGATGCCACCAACCACAAGGGCAAGAAGGCATAAGGAAGGTAGAACAGGAGAAGTAGGCAAGAATTAGATAATAAAAGGCTGTGTCCCTTTCAACAAGAAGATTGGATGGTACCCTGAGGACAGTGGGGAACCACTGAAGGATGCTGAGTGGAAGAATACTTGAAAATGCTTGCATGTCAGAAAAAAAAAGAAATGGCTTCAACATAGCATAAAGGCTGGACTAAAGGAGTGTGAGACCGTAGTAGTAGAAAAACTAAGCTTCTAATGCATCTGATGTAGAAAGTATGGCAGGACTGTGTGAGGTCAAGCCCAGAATCAAGGCAAAATCCTGAAAAATAGACAGGAAAAGGAAGCAGCAGCACCTGGCCAGTGTAGGGGCCAGCAAGATGGGTCACAGTCTCTGATCAGAACCCAGTTAACTTCCACATTCCAGTAAATCCATACAAGTGCTCAGGAATAGAGAAACTATATCATTCACAGCACCAAGGTATCTTCCTTCGAGTCTTTGGTACAGATATTCCCAACACTATACATTCCCACCCCCACTCTCACTTCCCTTGTATGTGTCTGCTAGATCACTGCTGGTCAATCTTACCTCCTATGCGTACAAGAGAATATGATATTGTGTAGTTACAAGAATATCAGTCTTGCATTAGATCCCATTTTTCTACTTTTATCGTGTATCTGGAGTTTACTGAATGAAGAGACAATTACAGGAATCCAGATTAGAAATGACAAGGGCCTAAATCAAGGCAGATTAGCTGTGACAAAGACAGAGAACAGACTAAAGTGGCATTTTAAGGAAAGAATTGGCAAAACTCGTGGGTAACAGAAACTGAAGAAGGAGGCTGACTTTGTAGGTAGCACCTGCCTAATGGATCAGCAGTGCATGACTGCTTTGTGTGACGCTATGGACTGTAGCCCGCCAGGCTCCCCTTTCCATGGGATTCTCCAGGTAAGAATACTGGAGTAGGTTGCCATGCCTTCCTCCAGGGGATCTTCCCGAGCCAGAGATCAAACCCATATCTCTTGCATCTCCTGAATTAGCAGGCAGATTCTTTACCTGGGAAGCCACCTGCCTAATACCCGCATTAAATGGAAACAGTGGTGACAGGAAGGCTTTCCAGACACTGAATTACTATAAAGAAGAGATATTGTTTCTTCCTGAGGGTTGTAGATTCTGTTGGCTTTGGATTAGGTGCAACACTGATCATCTTTCACTGAAGTTGGCTTGACCGGGTTCCATTTACCCTTCAGAAAAGGAAATATATGTAACTTCATACAGTTCTTTCTGGTCTTTGATTCTGTCTTTGGGATTTACACCCTAGATTAAAGCAGTCACATTCTGTACTGATAGCATCTGATCCTGTAAAGCTGGTTTATGGACATTCTCATCATTGATTTTCTCCTTATTACTCCTTACTTTTTATTGCATACCAAATTTGGGGATTTCATATTAGGGGAGTCAGACACTGAATTACTATAAAGAAGAGATATTGTTTCTTCCTGAGGGTTGTAGATTCTGTTGGCTTTGGATTAGGTGCAACACTGATCATCTTTCACTGAAGTTGGCTTGACCGGGTTCCATTTACCCTTCAGAAAAGGAAATATATGTAACTTCATACAGTTCTTTCTGGTCTTTGATTCTGTCTTTGGGATTTACACCCTAGATTAAAGCAGTCACATTCTGTACTGATAGCATCTGATCCTGTAAAGCTGGTTTATGGACATTCTCATCATTGATTTTCTCCTTATTACTCCTTACTTTTTATTGCATACCAAATTTGGGGATTTCATATTAAGGGAGTAAATATATGTTTAAAAAACTTTCAATCAATTAATTTTTCCTTCCAGTGTTCAATATTATCTGGTCACAAAGTGAACCTAATAATTTTTATCCAAAAATCTGTTACAAAGGAGTTATCCTGGATGGGCCTCTCCTGAAGCCTTTGATTAATCCCAGGCAGACTGTGATGGAAAATTTTGTGCCGAGGTTTGGAGGTCATACAAAGAAATGCATATGTGTCAACCCTGCAGAAGTATCATCTGCATTCCAGCAGCAAACTGTTTTGGAAATGTCATCCCTCAGAGGAGTTCATGCCAGAGCCAATTAAAGTCATCATAATGAAGAGTGGAAAGATGATACAAATGGCCAGAAAAAAAAAAATCACAAAGTGTTAGAACTGAAAGAGTGATTAGACATGATCTATTCTAATGCCTTCATTTTTAATGGTGGAAACTGAGACTGAAAGAGCTAAAAAGAAGAAGGAAAAAGCCCTGGATCAGTAGCACTAACAAGACTTCAGATCTCCTGGCTCCAGTCTCAGTTCTCTTCCTATCGCACATTATCACTTCATGGGATCCCAGAGCTGTACGTAGCAATGCATTCTGGCTGAGTTTCAGATATGCTAGCATGTGGAACTAGGCGCCCTCCTGTCCAGAGGCCATCTATGTGCACCAAGCTATTAAGGGTAACTGTCATGGAATGTTTGTGGACACTTAGATAAGAATCTTGCTGCATCCTTTTACTGGTATGGGCCTAGGACCCCCATGGGAAAGAACTTGAACTGTGTTCATAATTGAGGTCTAGACAAATACAGACATTTCTGATAGATTGGGGAGGTCCCAAGGGAAACTATGCTCCAAACAGGGACACCCAGGCCACTGAAGGAAAAGTTACCATAAGTGAGGAGGAGTCTTGGGAGGGACAGACTTAGTATCAAGGCCTGAGTGTAGAAAAGGAAGCTGTTATTCTGGGTACAATATGAGACTATCCTTAAAACACTCTCCATCTAATCCCAGCCAGCCCCCTGGGATGTCTATATATCCAAGGCAGAAAAGAACTACATGAAAACAAATACGCAAAAGAAATCAATCACTCAAAGGCATCTGCATTTCTGACAAGAAAATGACCTCTCTGGAGGGCTGGATGATGAAAATACAAGATTTTACCATGAGGGAAAGACCCCTCTAAAGGGGAAAGACCCTTCTAAAGGGGAAAGACACAGGAAGGGGAACAGGTTTCCTCACCAGCAAAAGACTCAGAGAACAAACATGAGCAGAGATGGAGAGAAGCTTCCATCAGACAGCAGTAAAACTAGACATTTCGAGGGAAGTGGAGGTCGAGAACAGTTCATAATTGTGCAAAGTCATCTAGCATCTAGCATAGCTGGCATGGCAGAGCCAAGCGACAGCATCAAGGTGACTAGTGGCACAGCCACAGACAGTGATTAGACACACCCAAACTACAGGGGTTAAGAGATGGGCGGAGGCAGCACTCTGTCCATATTCACAGCAAGGCTGACCTGTGAGAGCAGCGAGATGTTTTAACCGAGTCATAGCCCAGATCAGGGAACAACAGTAACTGGAGCAGATACACTACTTAATTGCAAGCTCTCCGCTGCTGTATTCCACACACTTAGCACTTCCTTGATACTTAAAATAAGACAGCAAGTGTTAACGTTGCAGGTTGGGTTCTCTAGGAGGAAGAAGACTCCTGCAACAGCAAGCTGTGTGCGGGATCTTTGCTGCGGAGTCCTCTTGGGGTTGTAGATATCTACGGGAGCAGGTAATGATAGCGACATTGAACAGAGAGAAAAATGAGCTTGTGGGAAGTCACAACAAAATCCTCAGCTGATCACATGGAGAGCTTTGGAACTAGGATGGCTCACTGAGTGATCCCGAATTGGGGCAAGGGTTATGGGCTTCTCAGCTGGCACTAGTGGGACAAATTGTTCAAGTGATATCAGCTAGAGTCTATAAACAAATGGGGACTTAAAGCATCCAGGCTCCATTAAGACTCTGAAAGGTTAAAAGAGTCATTTAGTCCAACCTTCCACCTCTAGAGACTAGATGTCTGAGTGCCAGAAGAGCTCAACTGCTAGTTTTCTTACATCATTCCTTAGAGAGAAAAAAAAAGGATGGATTCATGGGCCTATGACTCACCTGCTCTCCATCTCAGAACTCTCTCTGATAATGGAACTTTTAACCCAACAGAGATCCAAATATCAGTTTCTTAATGGCCTGGAAAGCCTTTCAGTGATTTGTAAAGCAGGGGTCTTGATAACTGTGCCAGAGAAGATAGCTTATTCCTGAGGCTAACTGGGGCCTGTATTTTCTGTCTTCAATATATATCTTAGAATCTACACACTCACATGTGCCATGGAATCCCACAGAGCAGACCCTGGAGTCCCACACCCATCTGGACAAAGAACCTGCATGTCTGACACATATGGTGATCACCAGCCTCTTTCAAAAAGTTTTACATGATTACCTGCCCCTAGTAAAGCAAGGCCTCAACAATACCCTCAGTTCAGTTCAGTTCAGTTCAGTTCAGTCGCTCAGTCGTGTCCGACTCTTTGTGACCCCATGAATCTCAGCACAAAGCAGACTGATCTCTTCCATAAGGAGAGGTAAGCAAATTAAGAGAAAGGGGATAGAAATATTGGTAGAAATGTCCCTCTTTATGCTAACATGGGTCATAGATGGGAGGCATGGACTTCCCCAAACCCCAGGACAGTTGCTTGTCAAGCCACTTTTTAATCATCTCCAGAATAAGAGGTGCACTTTTCAGTAAGAAACCTATTCTGTTACTGACATCTCTTATTGTTAGAAAGTTCTTCATCATTCTGAGTTGAAAATTGGTCCCATTTAGTTTCTACTTCTCACTTGTGCTAATTCTGCTCTCTAGGATATTTGAGACTATCTGTGTTTCCTCTACTGTCTGGCAGTCTCTACCAAACAGACTCTGATTCTCCTTCCCATACACTGCCTAAGTATATTGATAAATCTCCATGGCAATATCTATCTGATTATGTTGCTAATATGTATAGTTCTAAAAATGTTGTTTTCTAGACCTCACTCCATGGGTTGATTCAGTAGATCTGATGTGAAGTCTAGGACTCTATTTGACAGATATCCAGGTATCCAAAGAACCTACTTCTAGAACCACAGATTTAGACTATGAGCTTCTTAAGAGCAGAGATCTTTTCATATTTGCTTGTGCATCTCTAGCACTTAGTAGAGGGTTCTGAATAAATCTTTATTGAATGAATGAAAAAACTGAACATGAAAAAAAAATAATGAAGAATTTTAAAGATAGCTATCATTGACTAATTATCTGTCTTTCCCTTTTCAGAATAAATGTATCTAGTTTTCTTTACAACAGACCCTTCATAATCCTGTCACTCTCCTCCAATGCACTACAGTTGTCAATATTTTTGTCTAGAGCCCTGCTCTACAACAAGACAAGCCACTGCATTGAGAAGCCTGTGCACCACAAGAAAGCCTGCATACAGCAATGAAGACCCAACATGGCCAGAAATAAATAAATAAATTTTTAACATGGTATCTAAAGTCCAGTTCATCTTCCGTGTGTGGTCGGTGCAGGGAACAACTACCTCCCTTGAGAAAAATATGAGAATGCTTCTAAGACAGTCACAGGTTGGTCTACACTGCACTTACATTCAACTGAAACTTCTACAAACCACCCTGCCTTGAACAGAAGCATCTGATTTTTAAAATGAATCATAGTACTTTTCTCCTACTAGTATTAAATTTCATCTTATTATTTTCAGTTCATTGTTCCAATCTGTCAAAAGCCTTTTGAATCTTGATTTTCTCATCCAGTATATTCGCTATTCCTCCCATCTTTGTCATCTGAAAATTTAGTAAGAGATTTTCTGTGTCTTCCTCTCCAATTTAATAAATAAAATATTACAAACAACAGTGACAGAGCCAGGAACCTGAAGTATATCATTAGAGACTTCTCTTCAAATGACACAAAGCTCTTAAACATTTTTTTTTGGAGTTATGGCTATTGTACCAATTATAGATCCACGTAACTGAGCTTCATTCAGTCCTTACTTCTTGTCAACAAGATACAACAAGAAGAACCTGATGTTCTAGAAAGAACTCAGTCTGGGAAATTTGAGTTTGTTCCAAGTTCTAGCTGCCTTGAACTTACTGTGTGAAATTAGGCAATATTGTCTTTCTTTCTGGTCTTTTTTCATTCAAACAAATGAGGAATTTGAACTAAGTGATCTTTAAGATCCCTACTAGCTCTACAACTTCACAGTTCCTGGTATCTTGGTAAAATATACTGCTTTCCACACTAGTAAACCCTCAGAAAGTAAAAGGTATTACTTTGGCATTACTTGTTGCCAGCACACTTCCACTGGTTTCCAGTGAAAACACCATACTTTTCTAAGTTCCGAAAGTGATTTACTTGCAGTCCTATCTCCTCTCAATGGCAAATGGAATCAAGAGACTCTGATGCTGGATGAAGTTCAAGAATTCTGGGAGCTGGCATAGGGATGGGGCCACTTATCTGCCAAGCCCTGAATATGGGCATGGACAGATCTCAGCATAGGTAATTATGTGAATCAACATCAAAGCCTCCCATTTGTAATTTCTGATGTCTATATGTTCCATTATAAAAGTTAAAATGTTTGCCTCCCTCAAGTGTCTGGCAATGCTCTGCTTTGCCATTTTTTTTCTCAAAGATCATTAGGAGCAGTTACATGCACACATTTCCAAGTTCATGATTTATCTCCTCTTGGCCTAAAGTAGTCAGATGCCCTTTTGGATTCATCGCATTCTTTAATTCTTCATTCTATCTTTCAATTTGTTAATCATTTTCTTTAAAAGAGAAAAATGAGGAAAATAAGAGTTAGGCAGGTCTGTATTATTCTCTGTTAATATCCTGTATTAACATTGTCTCACCTACTTTTAAACAATTGAATAATCTTTTAATATATTTCTTGTTCCCAAATTCCATTTTTTCAATCTTCGTGCTACCCTTTCAGGTCCTTTGTGATAGGATGATCTTTTGTTTGGTGATGTGCATGAGAAAAAGACTGTAACTTTGCAGATGCCAAGTTGAAAAGCAGAGGAGCCATCAGGCAGAAAGGAGGAACTCTAAGCATTAGGACCAGCAGCTGTTTGAGAAGGCCATTTCCGAGTCCTCAGAGAAGCTCCCAGGAGATTAAACCGCACAGAGGCGCTGAGCTTCAGAGGGCAGACCAATAAAGACATGTGGCTACCAGAAATTAAATCCACTTAAGTTCTCACAGACGAGCAGGCATTTAAAAAGCAATTTAGTCCTTTCTTCCGAAAAACAACCAGATTCATGTTTCATTTCATCTTTGCTCTGAGATTTTTTTTTTAATTATAAGGGCAAATAAAATCAAATTATGTGTCACTTATTTAACAAAGATATCTTAACATAAAATAAAAACCACAGG
>SJYC01122694.1:0-11801 GCA_006408675.1 Madoqua kirkii | reverse complement strand
ACATGTATCCATTCTCTCCCAAACTCCCCTCTCACCCAGGCTGCCACCAATATTGCTAGTTTATACTTATTTTTCCACGGTTTATTGTGATCCACACAGTCAAAGGCTTTGGCATAGTCAAGAGAGCAGAAATAGATGTTTTTCTGGAACTCTCTTGCTTTTTCCATGATCCAGCAGATGTTGGAAATTTGATCTCTGATTTCTCTGCCTTTTCTAAAATCAGCTTGAACATCAGGAAGTTGACGGTTCACATATTGCTGAAGCCTGACTTGGAGAATTGTGAGCATTACTTTACTAGCGCGTGAGATGAGTGCAATTGTGCAGTAGTTTGAGCATTCTTTGGCATTGCCTTTCTTTGGGATTGGAATGAAAACTGACCTTTTTCAGTCCTGTGGCCACTGCTGAGGGGTCGCAAGGAGTCAGACATGACTGAGCAGCTGAACTGAACTGGATACTGATTTTTCTTACACTGCTCCCAAAGTGGGAGAAATAGCTTTGTTAATTAATTAATCAAAATCCATGTGTTATACAAGTAACCTATAAAAAATATACAAATAAAGGCCCCAGTTCATCATTCTTAGCAATAACCATAAAAGAGGATCCTGGATCTCTAATAAATTATCTTCTTACAGAGTAGAAGAATTATAATCTGACAAGAGGGATTTCCTTCTTCCACAAAACTATTTTATACAATTGTGCTCAGTTTTTGTGGATCCTCAAAGGATATACCACTAACAGGAGTCAAGAGGAACTTCCTCAACTTGATAAAGATATCTACAAAAATCTTACAGCTAGCATCATACTTAATGGTGCAAAACTTGAAGTTTTCCCACTGATATCAGGAACAAAGCAAGGATGCCCTCCCTCACCAGTGCTTCTCAACATCATACTGGAGTCCTGGCTAATGAAATAAGACCAAAAAAAGAACATATATTAGGAGATAAATAAAAATAACACATCGGGAAAAAAGAAAGAAAACTATCTTTTTTCACACAGATGACAAGAACATTTATATATGTAAAAAATCCAGGAGAATCAACCAAAAAATAATAATAATAAAAGACTCCTGGAACTAATAATTATTATAACCGAGTGGCACTAAATATTGAGAAGAATATACAGTGACAAAAACTCTCATTCATAGCTGGGAAGAATACTAACTGGCACAGTCACTTTGGAAGACAGTTTGATCACTTGGTTGTTTCTTATAAAACTAAACATAGTCTTACCATAGAGTCCAGCAGTCACACTCCTTGATATTTGTCTAAAGGAATTGAAAACTCATGTCCACACACAAAAAAGCCTGTATACAGATGTTTATAGCACTTTACTCATCACTGCCAAAACTTGGAAGCAATCAAGATGTCCCTTGGAAGGTGAATGGATAAGTAAATTGTGGTATATCACACAATTAGATGTTATTTAGTCCCCCCTCCCCCCAAAAAACAAATGAGGGCTTCCCTTGTGGTGCAGTGGATGAGAATTCACCTGACAGTGTAGAGGACATGGGTTCAATCGCTGGTCCAGGAGGATTCCATGCATTGTGGAGCATCTAAGCCCACGCACCACAACCACAGAGCCCTCCTCTAGAGCCCACAGGACACAGCTACTGAAGCCCATGCACTCTAGAGCCAGTGCTCTGCAACAAGAGAAGTCACTGAAATGAGAGGCCCGCGTGCTGCAGCGAAGACTAGCCCTCACTGGCCACAGCTAGAGAAAGCCCATGCACAGCAATGAAGACCCGGCGCAACCAAAGCTAAATAAATAAGAATTTTTTTTAAAGATCATATGTAAAGAAATGAACTATCAAGCCATGAAAAGACATGGAAGAAATAGAAATGTATATTACTAAGTGAGAGATGCCAATCAGAAAAGGCTACTATAGGACTCTAACTTCATGACATTCTGGAAAAGGCAAACCTGTGGAGACCGTAAAAAGATATGTAGTTCCCAATCATTAAGGAGAAAAGAAGGATGAATAGGTGGAACACAGGATTTTTAGGGCAAGGAAACCACTCTGTATCACTATAATGGTGGCCACATTACTATACATTGATCCAAATCCATATAGTATATAACAGCAAGGATGAACCCTAATGTAAACCATGGACTTTAGGTGATAAAGATGTGCCAACATAGGTTCATCAGTTGTAACAAATGTCTGTCTATCATGGGGAATGTTGATAACAGGGGAGGCTATGTGTATGTGAAGCAGGAGATACATGGGAAATGTCTGTATCTGTTTAGTTTTGCTGTGAATCCAAAACTACTCTAAAACATAAAGTCTATTTTTAAAATAAATAAAATTATATACATTATATATATATTAAATTTCCACATTTTAAACTATGGAACTTTTAAATGTAAATTTATTTAGGGAAAGGGTTTTTGCAGATAAAACTAAGTTAATGATCTCAAGTGGAGTTCACCCTAGATTATCCAGATGAGCCCTGAATCCAATGACAGGTATCCTTATAAGAGACAGAAAAGGAGAAGACCCAGATGAAAATGCCAGGTGAAGACAGAGGCAGAGGTTGGAATTATGCAGCCAGAAACCAAGGAACATCTGGAGTGATCAGAAACTGGGAGAGGTCACAAAGGATTCTTTCCTAGAGCTTTGGAAGGGGCACAACCCTTCCAACACCTGGATTTCAGACATCTAGGCTGCAAAAATGTTAGAGAATTAATTTCTATTGTTTTAAACCACTAAGTTTGTGATAGTTGAAGCTAATATACCAGTTTAGCATTGGATTAGGCGAGTTTCAAAGATTCAAGTCTTCCTTTCCTTTCTACCCAGGACAATCCCCTTCCTCCATCATCAGAACCAGCAGTCAAGTCTTTTTTATATCACATTGTTCTAAACCCCAGCTTCCATCAGTATTTTCTTTTCTGACTCTTCTACCTCCCTCTTTCATTTTCGGGTACTTGTATGATTTCACTGGGCCCATCCAGATAATAAAGTATAACCTCCCTATCTCAGGATCCTTGACTTCATCTGTGAAGCACCTTTTACCATGTAAAGTAACAGATTCACAGCTTCCAGGATTAGGATGGAGATATCTTAGGGGTGGGGAGAGTGGGACTATTATTCTACCTAGTACTGCTGCTGCTGCTGCTGCTAAGTCGCTTCAGTCGTGTCTGACTCTGTGCAACCCCACAGACAGCAGCCCACCAGGCTCCGGTGTCACTGGGACTCTCCAGGCACGTGGCTACAGATGTGTCCCTGGATAAACCCATCACAAAAGTAGAAGATAGGGAAACTAAATAAGAAATGAGAGAGAGAGAACTAACAACTACAAAGTCTGCATGGCATCAGGATCTACACAGAGGAAAACAGCGGAGTGTCTAGTGCACTTGAGAATGTGAGAACTCCAAAATCCCCAATAGACACACACTGGAAAGGGCGATGGGCCAACTTAAGGTCAGTAGCTGAACTGGGAGAGGTTCACTGTTCAGAGTGAGTACAGCGAGTACACAGTAAAGTATGAAGAACCTGGATCCATCTAAGCTGTGTGAAATCTTGAAATTAACAATCTAAAATACTTACCCAGGGTAAATCTCAACAGAAAGGAGAAATTCCTAAGACTATTCAAATACAGAATGAAGGAGAAACAAAAGCGAAAGGGGAGGGGGTTTAGGGAAAGACAGTAACAAAAAACATGAGTCTATTTGTCAATTTCTTTGTGAAAAAACAGATGTGGAAGCTCGAGTTATGAAATTTGAGAAGTTATCTTGGCCCATCCCACGATCCTGAAAACAGAGAAATATTCATTTTACTTAAAATAAGACCCAAGCAAGGATCATAATCAAAACCCATATAAGATCATTTTTAAAAGAAATAAAGAGCAGAATACCATCCTTTTAAACAATAAAGTGCTCCAAAAGGTTATGTGTACAAAACATAAAAACTGTAACCTAATGTTTCAAAATGAGCTAAAAATCAATTAAGAAAATGGTCAAAGTATTGAAAGAACACATACATCATTAAGTAGAATCCTTAGGAAAAAAATAGAACTAAGAAAAGAATATAAATAAAATAATATATAATATCAGTAATTACAACTAAATGAGAAGGGGCAAATGAATAGATAAAATAGATAATGCCTTAAGATAAATAGAAAATTAAAAGAGTGAACTTTTTAACTAAAAAATAAGTTTAGAAACTTCAATGCCAGCCTAGACGGATTAACAGAGGCCAAATGTACCATCTCATATGAACAAGTAAAAGAAAAAGACAAAATATATAAACAATGCTTATCAAGACATTAGACATCTAGCAATGAAGGGCATTGACATCTGGCATCTTTTTTTCTCTGAGAAAGAGGGAACCAACAGTAGCCCTACTATTGTCCCAGTGTACTGCTCAGAGACAGTATCCAGACCACAGGGCAGGTGGGGAGGACTCAGGGAGATCTCAGAGTTCTTCTCATGGGGTTGGGTAGATAAGAGCTGGAAATCTAGGGAGGTCAAGGCATCCAGAGTTCACAGGGGAAAATACTAGACGGGAGGGAGGGAAAGAGAGGGAGAGAGGTGGAGTGAGTGGCAGGGGAGAGGGACAGAGAGAGAAGGAGGATGAAGACGGAAAGAGGAAGATAGAGAGATCAATAAAGTGTCCTCCTTGAGTCTTCATCTGAATGTTGATCAATTCCTCCACGTAAGAAAACTACATAAGCAGGGAGAGACACCTGAAAGGATTAGAACAGTTCTTGGGGGCTCTTGAGGAATGGTTTCTATTCCCACCAGTCAGAGTGCAGAATTCAACACAGGGCATTGGGTACAATACTCTTTAAAAGAGTTTTTGCCACAGTATTGTAGAAAAAGTAACCCTATGCTAAACGCTGCTATGTCCCACCAAAAACAAACAAAAACTTAAAATCAAGCATACAATATGAAACTGTTCCCAGGAAATCAAATGGTGTCACCAAAAAAGGCAATAATATTTGTAATAGTACAAAAATATCCAGTATCCAACAAGGTAAAATTTACAATTAAAAATTACTAGACATCAAACAACAAAAGAAAGTATGACCCATAGTGAGGGGAAAACTCAAACAAGCTGACCCAGCAATGACACAGATAGAATTAATAGATAAAGATATTAAGAGAATTATTATCCAATGGTGTACTGAAATCAGGTCATACTGGCTCAGGAGAGCCAATTTTTCATTATTCTCAATTACTGGGAATTTTACAAGTCAGTTGTTGCTAAACGCTGCTATGTCCCACCAAAAACAAACAAAAACTTAAAATCAAGCATACAATATGAAACTGTTCCCAGGAAATCAAATGGTGTCACCAAAAAAGGCAATAATATTTGTAATAGTACAAAAATATCCAGTATCCAACAAGGTAAAATTTACAATTAAAAATTACTAGACATCAAACAACAAAAGAAAGTATGACCCATAGTGAGGGGAAAACTCAAACAAGCTGACCCAGCAATGACACAGATAGAATTAATAGATAAAGATATTAAGAGAATTATTATCCAATGGTGTACTGAAATCAGGTCATACTGGCTCAGGAGAGCCAATTTTTCAATTATTCTCAATTACTGGGAATTTTACAAGTCAGTTGTTAAATATGACCATTGTTAAACTTATATAGACTCACGACTAAATAATTTATAGTTAAAGCAAAGGTAACAAATACCAAAACTCATCTTGCTAATTATTTTCTTACAATTTAGTATGATCTATGCTTCTGAGGTTAAGGTTTATATTCATGTGGTAAAGAGATTATGAAGTAGTGTATTCTTATTTTGCATCTCTTCTCAACTCTACATTCAATGATTATATGTTGGTAGTTTGAAATTAGCCAGAGTGGGATAATTTAAAGCACAAAAATTTGAAAATTGACAAATAAAGGCTGAGAGGTTGTGAGGTTTTTGTTTTTTGTTTTGGCCAAAAAGCCAGTTGTTAAATATTTGCCACCACGTATAAATTTTAACTGTATACCCTATGTTCAAGAGGCTAGAGAAAATACAGAACATGTTCAGCAGAGACACAGAAGATATAAAGATAAGACAGATAGATAAAATACAGATATTTTAGAGATAAAAAGCATACTGGATAAAAATAGAAGTAGATCAAATTTCGATGAAGAAAAGATTAGTGATCTGGAAAACAACAATATAAACTATCAAAAATAGAACACACAGAGAAAAAGAGAGTTTTAAATCAATAAATAAGTACGTCATCAGTAAGCTAAAGGACAATTGCAAGGGACCTAATGTATGCGTAATTCATCTTAAAGTGGTATAAAGGAAAGAAACAATTTTTTAAGAAATAGTGGCCAAAGTATTGTCCGCATTTGATATAAACTGAAACTCACAGGCCAGAGAACCTCATAGAACCATGAGTGCATAAAACATTAAGAAAAATGCAGCAAAGGACATCATGATCAACTGCTTGCTGCTGCTGCTGCTAAGTCGCTTCAGTCGTGTCCGACTCTGTGTGACCTCATAGACAGCAGCCCACCAGGTTCCACCGTCCCTGGGATTCTCCAGGCAAGAACACTGGAGTGGGTTGCCATTTCCTTCTCCAATGCATGAAAGTGAAAAGTGAAAGTAAAGTCACTCAGTCATGTCCGACTCTTGGCGACCCCATGGACTGCAGCCCACCAAGCTCCTCTGCCCATGGGATTTTCCAGGCAAGAGTACTGGAGTGGCATGCCATTGCCTTCTCCGGATCAGTTGCTTAAATCTCATGATAACAGTAAAATCTTAAAAGTGGTCAAAGAGAATTGACACATTATATACAGAGGAAGAGAGTCTTGTCAGAAATAATGCAATTCAAATGACAATGGAACAATGTAACTGAGGGAAGAAACCTTTCAACCTAGAATTCTATTAATGAGTAGAAATATCTTTCAAAGGAAGAGGTGACAGACTTTTGGAGTGACATCAGAAAATGGTGCCATAGAAATTTCTTGCTCTCCTTCCCAAAAGAAAATATCAGTTTGAACAACTATTCACATGTGAAAATACCTTCACAAGAGCTAAGGATTCCAGGTGAGGGGTTACAGAACATGGATGAAGCACAGAAAGAAGGAAAGAGGCATTGGAGAGAGTAGGAAAGATAGATTCACATTACTCCCACTGTCCCTTTCCCAGCGAGTCTGCACAGAGGCACTGTCCCTGTGGCAAAAACAGAGTGAAATAAACACCCTTCACCACGGCTGCCAGAGCCGCAGGCCCCCACCTGCAGCCCTAGATAGCTCCCGGTGGATTCCCAGGAGCACAAGTCCCATCCCATCCCAGTGCCAAGCTGGCCCTTGACTCCAGACAGGGTCCCATAGACCCAAATTTCAAACCAACCCTAGCAGGCCAGCCCCCTAGACTCAACCTCCAAGCTAATATCCTGCTACACTCAAACCCCAGGTTACAGGCTGACCCCAAACCAGGCTTGTCCTAGTGCCTAGTCACCTCACATGGCACCAGCTTCTGGGTCAACTCCAGTGAAATCAGGTTCCCAAGACTGTGCTAGACCAACTCCCACAGACTAAGACACGGGGGCCCACCCTAGTGGTCCCCAGCACCTGAATGGCCCGTGTGGAGCCAGGAGCCAGCTGTACTCACAAAGACCCAGGTCCCAGGCCCATTCCCTCAAATTCAAGTCCCATGCCCACTTTATGGAACCCAGGCTTCAGGACAACCCCTGAGGACCTGAGCACAAGGTGGGCCCACATGGACCCAAGCACCAGGCTGGCTCACCTGTTGACCACAGCACTAGACCTGCCCACCTGTGGATGCCAGCAGTCCCTAGACACCACCGGCCCACAGACACCACCAGCCAGCCTACCCAGACCTCTGGAGGGGCTGACTGGTGAAGAACTTTGCCTTCCAAAGGAGTCTGCGGAACCTAGAAGAGGTACCTACTCTCCAAATGCACAAAAGTCCAAGACCATAAAAATCAGGAAAAATCAAGGAAACATGACACCATGAAAGGAAACTAATGAAACTAATGACTGACTCTAAAGAAATGGAGCTCTATATAAGTTTCTTATAGTATACTTAAAATGTATAAAATGACTTGAAGGTAAACAGTTAAAATTTAAAAATAAGTACTACAAACTCTAAACTAACCCCCAAAGTAAAAAGAAAGAAAAGAAAACAAAGAACTATGGATAAGAAATCAACAACAAAAAAAGATTAAACAGAATTATAAAAAATAATCAGTCCAAAAGATGGCAAGGAAAGGGGAAAAAACAGATTGTATAAACCATATTCTAAGCTATTAAACTAATCTCCATGAATTTAAAACTACCCAAAGTATTTTTTCAAACAACAATGGAGCTATATTAGAAAAAACACAGAAAATATATAACAGAAACTATCTAAGTAAGCTATGGGTAAAAGAAGAAATCAAAAGGGAGGTTAAGTATTTAAACTATATGACAATGAAAAAATATCTCAAAATTTGTGAGCTGCAGCCAAACAGGGATTAGAGGGAAATTTATAGTAACAAATTCCTTTCAGTTCAGTTCAGTTGCTCAGTCGTGTCTGACTCTTTGAGACCCCATGAACTGCAGCACACCGGGCCTCCCTGTCCATCACCAACTCCCGGAGTTCACCCAAACTCATGTCCATCAAGTCGGTGATGCCATCTAGCCATCTCATCCTCTGTCATCCCCTTCTCCTCCTGCCCCCAATTCTCCCAGCATCAGGGTCTTTCTCAGACACCACCAGCCAGCCTACCCAGACCTCTGGAGGGGCTGACTGGTGAAGAACTTTGCCTTCCAAAGGAGTCTGCGGAACCTAGAAGAGGTACCTACTCTCCAAATGCACAAAAGTCCAAGACCATAAAAATCAGGAAAAATCAAGGAAACATGACACCATGAAAGGAAACTAATGAAACTAATGACTGACTCTAAAGAAATGGAGCTCTATATAAGTTTCTTATAGTATACTTAAAATGTATAAAATGACTTGAAGGTAAACAGTTAAAATTTAAAAATAAGTACTACAAACTCTAAACTAACCCCCAAAGTAAAAAGAAAGAAAAGAAAACAAAGAACTATGGATAAGAAATCAACAACAAAAAAAGATTAAACAGAATTATAAAAAATAATCAGTCCAAAAGATGGCAAGGAAAGGGGAAAAAACAGATTGTATAAACCATATTCTAAGCTATTAAACTAATCTCCATGAATTTAAAACTACCCAAAGTATTTTTTCAAACAACAATGGAGCTATATTAGAAAAAACACAGAAAATATATAACAGAAACTATCTAAGTAAGCTATGGGTAAAAGAAGAAATCAAAAGGGAGGTTAAGTATTTAAACTATATGACAATGAAAAAATATCTCAAAATTTGTGAGTTGCAGCCAAACAGGGATTAGAGGGAAATTTATAGTAACAAATTCCTTTCAGTTCAGTTCAGTTGCTCAGTCGTGTCTGACTCTTTGAGACCCCATGAACTGCAGCACACCGGGCCTCCCTGTCCATCACCAACTCCCGGAGTTCACCCAAACTCATGTCCATCAAGTCGGTGATGCCATCTAGCCATCTCATCCTCTGTCATCCCCTTCTCCTCCTGCCCCCAATTCTCCCAGCATCAGGGTCTTTCCCAGTGAGTCAACTCTTTGCAGGAAGTGGCCAAAGTATTGGAGCTTCAGCTTTAGCATCGGTCCCTCCAATGAACACCCAGGACTGATCTCCTTTAGGATGGACTGGTTGGATCTCCTTGCAGTCCAAGGGACTCTCAAGAATCTTCTCCAACACCACAATTCAAAAGCATCAATTCTTCGGTGCTCAGCTTTCTTCACAGTCCAACTCTCACATCCACACATGACCACTGGAAAAACCATAGCCTTGACTAGACAGACCTTTGTTGCCAAAGCAATGTCTCTGCTTTTTAATAAAATTCCTTTACTAGAAAGTAATAAAGGTTTCAATTAAATGACAGCTCCCACCGTCTCAGCTGGTGGCTCAGCTGGTAAAGAATCCACCTGTAATGAGGGAGATCTGGATTAGACTCCTGGGTCAGGAAGATCTACTGGGGAAGGCATAGGCTACCACTCAGTATTCTTGGGTTTCCTTGGTGGCTTTTTGGTGGTTCAGTTGGTAAAGAATCTGCCTGCAATGTGGGAGAGCTGGGTTCAGTCCCTGGGTTGGGAGGATCCTCTGAAGAAGGGAATGTCTACCCACTCCAGTATTCTGGCCCAGAGAATTCCATGGACTGTATAGTCCATGAGGTCACAGAGTCAGACACAACTGAGCGACTTTCACTTTTCCACCTGAAGGAACTGGAAAAAAAGGAATTAACTAAACCCATTGTATACCAAATAAAATAAACAATAGAGATTAGAATGAAGACCAGTGAAATAGCAGAAAAACAACACAGAAATTCAATTAAATGAAAAGCAATTTATTGAGAAAATAAATAAAACTGATAACCTTCTGGCCATAGCGATTAAAGAGAAAAGGAAAAAATTATTAGTATCAGAAATGAGAGAGGTAACATCATTCCAAAATTGATAAATATTAAAAGAATAATAAAGAAATATTACAAACAACTTTTGGGCTTCCCGGATGCCTCAGCAGTAAAGAATCTGCCTGCAATGCAGAAGCCGCAGGAGACACAGGTTTGATGCCTGGGTTGGAAGGATTCCCTAGAGGAGAGGATGGCAACCCACGCGAGTATTTTTGTCTGGAGAATCCAATGGAAAGAGGACCCTGGTGGGCTACAGCTCATAGGTTTGCAAAGAGTCTGACACAACTGAGCACAAACACACAAAAATAACTTTCTGCCAATAAGTTTGACAAGTTAGATGAAATGGGCTAATTTTGTGAAAGACACAAACTCACTAAAAAAGATGCAGATAGCCTTCCCACCAGCTATCTATTTTACATATGGTAATGTACATGTTTCAATGCTACTCTCTATTTGTCCCATATTCTCCTTTCCCCACTGCGTCCACAAGTCTCTTCTGTGTGTCTGTGTCTCCACTGTGAAGTGAAAGTCGCGCAGTCGTGTCCGACTCTTTGCAACCCCACGGACTATAGCCTGCCAGGCTCCTGTGTCCATGATATTCTCCAGGTGAGAATACTGGAGTGGGTAGCCGTTTCCTTCTCCAGATCTTCCCAATCCAGGGGTCGAACCCCGGTCTTCTGCATCGCATGCTGATGCTTTACCATCTCGTGTCTCCACTGCTGCTGCTGCTGCTGCTGCTAATTGCTTCAGTACTGTCCACTGCTGCCCTGCAAATTGACAGCCTCGAGGGATGGGTGGGGGGGGGGTGGGAAGTGTGAGGGAACTTCAGAAGGGAGGGGACATATGAATGCTTATGGCTGATTCATGTCTATATATGTCAGAAACCAACACAATATTATAAAGCAATTCTCCTCCAATTAAAAATAAATAAATTTTAAAAGAAAAGATGTAGGCAAACTGAATATCCCTGTAGGTCTTTTTAAACTGAATTTATAGCCTTTCCACGAAGAAAACTTCAATCCACATAGCTTCACTGGTGAATTCTACCAAATATTTAAGAAAGAAATAACACCAGTTTTACACAAACCACTACAGAAAGCTGAAGAGAAGAGAATACTTCCCAACATACTCTATAAAAGCCAAGATTTTCTTGATTCCAAATGCCTAGACTGAGATATTAAAAGAAAAGTAAATTGAAAACAAATATCTGTTATGAACATGGATGCCTAAAGACTAAACAAAACTGTAGCAAATTGAATCTTACAATATATAAAAATGATATTATAGCATAACCCAGAATGTAATGTTTTTAGCATTTTAAAATCAGTATCATATTATTGATATCACATTAACATTCTAAAAT
>SJYC01122691.1:0-47472 GCA_006408675.1 Madoqua kirkii | reverse complement strand
GATTGCTGGGAGAAATATCAATAACCTCAGATATACAGATGACACCACCATTATAGCAGAAAGTGAAGAGGAATTAAAAAGCCTCTCGATGAAAGTGAAAGAGGAGAGTGAAAAAGTTGGCTTAAAGCTCAACATTCAGAAAACGAAGATCATGGCATCTGGTCCCATCACTTCATGGGAAATAGATAGGAAAACAGTGGAAACAGTGTCAGACTTTATTTTGGGGGGCTCCAAAATCACTGCAGATGGTGATTGCAGCCATGAAATTAAAAGACGTTTAGTCCTTGGAAGAAAAATTATGACCAACCTAGATAGTATATTCAAAAGCAGAGACATTACTTTGCCGACTAAGGTCTGTCTAATCAAGGCTATAGTTTTTCCTGTGGTCATGTATGGATGTGAGAATTGGGCTGTGAAGAAAGCTGAGTGCCAAAGAATTGATGCTTTTGAACTGTGGTGTTGGAAAAGACTCTTCAGAGTCCCTTGGACTGCAAGGAGATCCAATCAGTCCATTCTGAAGGAGATCAGCCCTGGGATTTCTTTGGAAGGAATCTGAAGGTGATGCTAAAGCTGAAACTCCAGTACTTTGGCCACCTGATGTGACGAGTTGACTCATTGGAAAAGACTCTGATGCTGGGAGGGATTGGGGGCAGGAGGAGAAGGGGACGACTGAGGATGAGATGGCTGGAAGGCATCGTTGATGGACAAGAGTCTGAATGAATTCTGGGAGTTGGTGCTGGACAGGGAGGCCTGGTGTGCTGAGATTCATGAGGTCACAAAGAGTCAGACATGACTGAGCGACTGATCTGAACTGGATAAGTAGATAGTAATTTCTCCCTGGAGTTTCAAAAAGCCATTTTTTTTTCATAATCAGTCTTGTATTTGGCCCATGTGCTGTGTTGTGCTTAGTCACCCAGCCATGTCTAATTCTTTGCAACCCTATGGACTGTAGCCCGCCTGACTCCTCTGTCCAGGGGAATTCTTCAGGCAAGAATACTGGGGTGGGTTGCCATGCCCTCCTCCAGGGGGTCTTCCCAACCCAGGAATTGAACCCAGGTCTCCCTCATAGCAGGCAGGTTCTTTACCTACTGAGCCACCGGGGAAGCCCATGAATACTGGAGTGGGTAGCCTACCCTTTCTCCAGGGCATCTTCAGGATCTTCAGTTCCTGGTTGTTCAGGATATGTAAGCCCATACCTTACAGTTATCCCTGGGAATCTCCTAGTAGAGTCATTTGTTGTCTATTCAGGAGGAGAGTAAAAACTGTGTAATAATCTGGTCTGGATAATTTGATAACGTCTTCTTTCCTTTGTGTCTGCCCCCCATCCTCCTCCCCCTTCCCATACAGTCGCTGTGCTGTGCTTGGTTGCTCAGCCGACTTTTCTACCCCATGGAATGTCACCCACCAGGCTCCTCTGTCCATGGGGATTCTCCAGGCAGGAATACTGGAGTGGATCACCGTGCCCTCTTTCAGGGGATCTTCCTGACTCAGGAATTGAACTGCAGTTTTCTGTACTGCAGGTGGATTCTTTATCAGCTGAGGTACCAGAGAAGACACTTACCACAGCTATTCTCTTTCAACCCTGAGGAAGGTGTTGGGAGGAATCTAGGGCCTTTCTGAATAACTGAGATGACCCCCTTTGCCTCCACTTGCTTCTGCTCTTCCAGGCATGGCCTCGGGCTTGGTGGGAACAAAAGTGGACGCCATCCAGTCAAAGCTCTCTTTCTTAACGCCCTGTCAAGGCTCAGTCTGTGGGCAGGTGGGGGTGGGGAACACCAGATTCATTGCATATGTCCTTTTCAATGGTTCTTCTCTTGAAATTCTTCTCGCTTTCCCCTTGAGGACAATTGGGCCCCAAATAAAGACATATAAATTCATCCCACAGGAGAAAAAGACATTGCTGTCCATAAAAACCCAGAGGCTAGGACAGTCTCCAAGACTCTTATTCTTATTTGGTAAGAGTTGAGAGATTTAGTTTAGCCTGTTTTCTTCATTGAGTCCTTCGATCTTTTTCTCATAGCAGATGTTTTCCTTTTGAGATTGGGGACACGGTGTCAATGTCATGGAATGAGACATTTATCCTGTCAGTGGGTTTTGGGCAAGTTCTGGATTATGATCTGGTTCTGATGATTTGAGTTGCAAGTGGGGTAGTGCATATATTGAAGAGATTTGATCAGGTTCCATCTTTTGCAGTTGGCCCTGTCCTGTATCTTTCCAATAGTGGTTTCAATAGCAAAACCCAAGAAAGATGGGATGTATGGGGCCATTAAGCTGGGCACACCTACCAGATCATTTTATCTGTAACTTACCATTCCACCTTGGCAGTTTCACCTCTTAAATCCTTTAAAAATTCTCAGTCTTCACGAATCATCTATTAAAATAAGCAATTCCAGCAAAAGCTCACAGCTTAGTCCTTAACAGGTTTTGTCTAGATTTGATCAGGTTCCATCTTTTGCAGTTGGCCCTGTCCTGTATCTTTCCAATAGTGGTTTCAATAGCAAAACCCAAGAAAGATGGGATGTATGGGGCCATTAAGCTGGGCACACCTACCAGATCATTTTATCTGTAACTTACCATTCCACCTTGGCAGTTTCACCTCTTAAATCCTTTAAAAATTCTCAGTCTTCACGAATCATCTATTAAAATAAGCAATTCCAGCAAAAGCTCACAGCTTAGTCCTTAACAGGTTTTGTCTTGTGTTAGTTGCTCAGTCGTGTCTGACTCTTTGTGACCCCACGGACTGTAGCCCACTTGGCTCCTCTGTCCATGGAATTCTCCCAGCAAGAATACTGGAGTGGGTTGCCATTCCCTTCTCCAGGGGCTCTTTCTGACCCAGGGATTGAACCGAGGTTTCCCACATTGCAGGAAGATTCTTTACCACCTGAGCCGCCGTGGAAGCCAGGTTTTGCCTGACATCTTATTGATAGTTTAGCAGATATTGGAGTCATGCAAGTTTCCTCTCAGAGAATCTTCATATATCGCTCAGTTTATTGAGGCTAGACAGAGAAACAAGAATCATTTTTTTAATTTCCTTTTTTTATTGGAGTATAGCTGCTTTACAATGTTGGGTTAGCTTCTGCTATAAGTGAAGTGAATCAAGTCTATATGTGTACATATCTACCCCACCTTGGGCCTCCCTCACACCATTTCCCACCCCTCTTCATTATCAGAGAGCGCCAGCCTGAGCCCCAGTGCTACACAGTAGGTTCCCACGAGTTATCTATTGTTCGCTAAGGTTACATATCTCGAACAAGAAGAACTAGTGCTGAGTCAGTCCTTTCCATGTCCAGATGGGTGCCTTTTTTCCCCCTCTGTTATTTTGTGAAGGAGACTACACTGAGGTGAAGGTGAGAGAGAGAGAGGAAGGCCAGTAGGGAGCAAATGAGCACTTGTGCAAGAGGTGGTTAGTTACCCAACTTTCATTTAAAAAATATGTGTTGGGCATTACCATTCTAGGCATTGAGCTTCCCAGGTGGCTCAGTGGTAAAGAGTCCTCTTGCCAGTGCAGGAGACAGAATTGATCCCTGGGTAGGGAAGATCCCTTGGAGAAGGAAATGGCAACCCACTCCAGTATTCTTGCCTGGGACATCCTATGGACAGGAGTCTGGCAGGCAAAGAGTCAGACACAACAGAGTGATTGAGCAAATTCTAGGCATTGAGGTAGGTATTGTAGACTTAAAGACAAACAAAACATCACTCTTCTCTTGATCTAGGCAGACAAACAATTATAATGAGTGTGATGGCAGAAATGAGAGTCATGGGTCGCTCTGGAAGGATGGTCTATCATCAGTTCTTTTGGTTGCAAGTGACAGGAAGCTTACCTGAAAATAGCTTGAATAAAGGAATTTACTATGGCCTTCCTTGGTGGTCCAGTGGTTAACAATCTGCCTTGCAATGCAGGGAACTTGAGTTCAACTCCTGGTCAGGGAACTAAGATCCCACACGCTATGGAGCAACTAAGCCTGTGTACCACAACTAGAGAGTCTGTGCACCACAACAAGACTTCCTGCTTGATGCAACAAAGGTGCCACGTGCCACAACCAAGACATAATGCAGCCAAATATAAATAAATAAAAATGTTGAAATCCAATAGCTTTATTATTATTTAAAAAAAAATAAGAGAATTTACTGATTAACATAACTAGGAGGCTCAGAAGGTTATTTCTTGTTTCAATCGCAGCCGCATTTCAGGGTTTCAAAAAGTCTATTAGGACAATCGTCTGTTAGCTTTTCTTTGTGTTGTGATGTGTGTTGACATCATTCTCAGGCAGATTCTCTGCAAATGGTGCCAAGGATAGATTAAGAAGCTCTGGTCTTGCTTATTATCAGTTTAACAACCCTAATGGAAAGAGGGTTTTCCTCTGTCAAACTGATCTTATGGGGGTGACTTGGGTTCCATGCCTATTCTAAAGCAATGAGGTGAAACGGAGTACCCTTATCAGCCAGATCTGGATCAAATGCTTATTCTAGAACCGTAGAAATGAGATTAGCTTCACTCAGACAACATTGATTAATTGTGGAGAAGGGTTTCTTGTGGACAGGCAAAAACAACACAGGTTCTAACACCAACTGGAGAAGAGGTGGAGAGGACCAGGAGGTTGTGCTGTCAAAACCCAACTGGGCATCAATCAGTCAGTTGAGTCACTCAGTCATGTCTGACTCTTTGCGACCCCATGAATCACAGCACACCAGGCCTCCCTGTCCATCACCAACTCCCAGAGTTCACTCAGACTCACGTCCATCGAGTTAGTGATGCCATCCAGCCATCTCATCCTCGGTCGTCCCCTTCTCCTCCTGTCCCGAATCCCTCCCAGCATCAGAGTCTTTTCCAATGAGTCAGCTCTTTGCATCAGGTGGCCAAAGTACTGGAGTTTCAGCTTTAGCATCATTCCTTCCAAAGAAATCCCAGGGCTGATCTCCTTCAGAATGGACTGGTTGAATCTGCTTGCAGTCCAAGGGACTCTCAAGAGTCTTCTCCAACACCACAGTTCAAAAGCAACTGGGCATACTACCATGCAATTCTGACACCAACCACTAGGTGACAGTGTCGGACTCTACACGTTAAATGGTCAGTCCTCTACAAAAGTGAAAGTCGCTCAGCTGGTCTGACTCTTGGCAACTCCATGGCCTATACAGTCCATGGAATTCTCCAGGCCAGAATACTGGAGAGAGTAGCCTTTGCTTTCTCTAGGGGATCTTCCCAACCCAGGGATGAAACCCAGGTCTTCCTCATTGCAGGTGGATTCTTCACCAACTGAGGCACCAGGAAAGATCTTTACGAGACTGTCTTTAAAACTCACAAAAGAGGACTCTACACATGGACATCACCAGATGGTCAAAATCAAAATCAGATTGATCATATTCTTTGCAGCTGAAGATGTAGAAGTTCTATACAGTCAGCAAAAACAAGACCGGGAGCTGACTGTGGCTCAGATCATGAACTCCTTATTGCCTAAAATTGAAGAATTTAATTGCCTTAAATTGAAGAAAGTAGGCAATACCACTAGACCATTCTGGAATGACATAAATACAGTGGAAGTGACAAATAGATTCAAGGGATTAGATTTGATAGACAGGGTGCCTGAAGAACTATGGGCAGAGGTTCCTGACATTGTACAGGAGGCAGTGATCAAGACCATCCCAAGAAAACAAAAGGCGAAATGGTTGTCTCATGAGGGCTTACAAATAGCTGAGAAAAGAAGAGATGCAAAAGCAAAGGAGAAAAGTAAAGATAACCCATTTGAATGCAGAGTTCCAAAGAATAGCAAGGAGAGATAAGAAAGCTTTCCTCAGCAATCAATGCAAAGAAACAGAGGAAAACAATAGAATGGGAAAGACTAGAGATCTCTTCAAGAAAATTAGAGATACCAAGGGAACATTTCATGTGAAGATGAGCACAATAAAGGACAGAAATGGTATGGACCTGGCAGAAGCGGAAAGTATTAAGAAGAGGTGGCAAAAATACAAAGAACTATACCAAAAAGATCTTTATGATGCAGACAACCACAATAGTGTGATCGCTCACCTAGAACCAGACATCCTGGAATGCAAAGTCAAGTGGGTCTTAGGAAGCATCACTACGAACAAAGCTAGTGGAGGTGATGGAATTCCAGGTGAGCTATTTCAAATCCTAAAAGATGATGCTGTGAAAGTGCTGCATTCAATATGGAAAACTCAGCAGGGGCCACAGGACTGAAGAAGGTCAGTTTTCATTCCAGTCCCAAAGAAAGGCAATGCCAATGAATGTTCAAACTACTGCACAATTGCACTCATCTCGCATGCTAGCAAAGTAATGCTCAAAATTCTCCAAGCCAGACTTCAACAGTATGTGAACCATGAACTTCCAGATGTTCAAACTGGATTTAGAAAAGACAGAGGAACCAGAGATCAAATTGCCAACATCCACTGGATCATCAGAAAAGCAAGAGAGTTCCAGAAAAACATCTCTTTCTGCTTTATTGACTATGCCAAAGCCTTTGACTATGTGGATCACAACAAACTGTGGAAAATTCTGAAAGAGATGAGAATATCAGACCACCTGATCTGCCTCTCGAGAAATCTGTATGCAGGTCAGGAAGCAACAGTTAGAACTGGACATGGAACAATAGATTGGTTCCAAATAGGAAAAGGAGTACGTCAAGGCTGTATATTGTCACCCTGCTTATTTAACTTCTATGCAGAGTACATCATGAGAAACGCTGGGCTGGAAGAAACACAAGCTGGAATCAAGATTGCCAGGAGAAATCTCAATAACCTCAGATATACAGATGACATCACCTTTATGGCAGAATGTGAAGAAGAACTAAAGAGCCTGTTGATGAAAATGAAAGAAGAGAGTGAAAAAGTTGGCTTAAAGCTCAACATTCAGAAAACTAAGATCATGGCATCCAGTCCCATCACTTCACAGCAAATAGATGGGGAAACATTGGAATCAGTGAGAGACTTTATTTTGAGGGGGTTCTAAATCACTGTAGATGGTGACTGGAGCCATGAAAGTAACAGATGTTTTCTCCTTGGAAGAAAAGCTATGACCAACCTAGACAGTGTATTAAAAAGCAGAGACATTACTTTACCAACAAAAGTCCATCAAAGCTATGGTTTTTCTAGTAGTCATGGGTGGATGTGAGAGTTGGACTATAAAGAAAGCTGAGCGCCAAAAAATTGATGTTTTTGAACTATCGTGTTGGAGAAGACTCTCCAAGAGTCCCTTTGACTGCAAGGAGATTCAACTAGTCCATCCTAAAGGAAATCAGTCCTGAATATTCATTGGAAGGGCTAGTGCTGGAGCTGAAACTTCAACAATTTGGCCACCGATGCAAAGAAATGATTCATTGGAAAAGACTCCGATGCTGAGAAAGATTGAAGGCAGGAAGAGAAGGGGACTGCAGAGGATGAGATGGTTGGATGGCATCACCGACTTCATGTACATGAGTCTGAGCAAGCTCCAGGAATTGGTGATGGACAGGGAAGCCTGGTGTGCTGCAGTCCATGATATCACAAACAGTCGGACGGGACTGAGCCGCTGAACTCACTGTCCAGGCATCAGTGAGTTCAGTCGCTCAATCATGTCCGGGCATACTACAATGCAAGTCTGAAACCAACCACTAGGAGGCAGTGTCAGACTCTACAAGACGGGCTTCCCTGGAAGCGTCTGCCTGGAATGCTGGAGACCCAGGTTCGATCCCTGGGTTGTGAAGATCCCCTGGAGAAGGAAATGGCAACCCACTCCAGTACTCTTGCCTGGAGAATCCCATGGAGGGAGGAGCCTGGTAGGCTACAGTTCATGGGGTCGCAAAGAGTCGGACATGACTGAGCAACTTTCACTTTCCACTATAAGACTGCCTTTACTTCACATGCAAGCTGCATTTTGAGGGGTTCCAGCTCACCTGACCTTTTGACTGGCTATAAATTCATGGGTCTCCATTATCCCGTCAAGTATGAGAATTTGCTATAAGAACTAATCAAAGTGCCAAATTGATTGTAGTTTTATTACACATACACACAAACCTACACACAGGAGATGGGTTCTAGGAGGTGGTGTAGAGGTTCCACGGCCTGTCCTGGAGGAGTCAGGGACCATCGCCTTCCAGCACATCAGCATCTTCACCAACCAGGGAGCTGCATGAGCTTGGGGTCCAAGGTTTCGGTCTTTGTTTACTTTTGGCTGCGCTGGGTCTTTGTTGTGGTGTGTGGGCTTTCTGTATTTTCGGTATGTGGGAGATTCTCTAGTTGTGGTGCGTGGGCACTTGTCATGGTGTAAGGGCCTCTTGTTTGGGTGCACCAGCTTCTGTTGTGGCAGAGAATGGGCTCTAAATCTCAGGAGCTCTCTAGTTGCCTGTGGCATGTGAGATCTTAGTTCCCCACCCAGGAATCCAACCCACATCCCCTGCACTGGACGGCAGATTCTTAACCACTGTGCCAACGAGGAAGTCCTATACCCAGCGTTTTTATATTTTATATTTTGGGGTTACATAGGCACGATTAAGTCATTGGCCAGGTGACTGAACTCAGTCTCCAGTCCTGCTTCACTCTCTGAAGATCTAGTGACTAAAAGTCCCAGCCTTCTGGTGACCTGGAGCTATCTGGGGACCTACCTAGAGTCACAATATTAGCATCACAAAGACACCTCTGTCACTCAGGGAAGTCCAACAGTGTTTGAGGCTCTGTGCTAAAATCAGACGACTTTTTCACTTACAGAGGTGAAGGAAGGCTTCCTAGAGAGGTGATATTTGAGTTGAATCTTTACATTGGCAAAGACATGTCAGCATGAAATCACCAGGGGTAAAAAGAAGTGCAGTTGTCAGGAACCGTCAGTACAGTGTGGCTTCCCAGGCGGCACTAGTGGTAAAGAACCTGTCTGCTAAGGACATAAGAGGGCTCGATCCCTGGGTTGGGAAGATTCTCTGGAGGAGGGCATGGCAGCCCACTCCAGTTTTCTTGCCTAGAGAATCCTATGGACAGAGGAGCCTGTCAGACTACAGTCCACAGGGTCACAAAGACTCAGACATGACAGCCTCTTAACACCACACAGACACACACACACACACACACATACATGAGTACAATGAGTGAGACAAGAAAGGGCTATGAAGCTGGACAGTGTCCGTGTCTGGCAGTGCTTTGTAAGTCTGCTTCTATTGTGAACAAACTACGGCACGCCATTGGAGGATTTGGATTTTAGTATAAAGAAAATCAACCCTGAATAGTCACTGGAAGGACTGATGCTGAAGCTGAACCTCCAATATTTTGGCCACCTGATGCAAACAGCTGACTCATTGGAAAAGGCCCTGGTGCTGGGAAAGATTGAGCGCAGGAGGAGAAGAGGGTGACAGAGGATGAGATGGTTGAACGGTATCACCAATGTAATGGACATGAGTTCTGGGCAGACTCCGGGAGATGGAGAGGGACAGGGAAGCCTGGTGTGCTGCAGTCCACAGAGTCTCGAAGAGTCTGACATGACTTGGTAACTGAACAACAAACAACAGTTCTGATTCTGGCATCAGTATGGAGGGTGGAGGAAAGACAAGCAAGATGGAATGAAGTTAGTACAATAAATTAGGCAGGAGTTTCAGCTCCCAGAGGTACCTGCTTCACTATTTTGCAAGGACAGACCCTGGACCTCTGTACTGGTGTCTTAGGCTTGCCATAAGAAACTGCCACAACCTGGGTGCCTTAGTACAACAGAAATTTATTCTCTCACAGTGTGGAGGTCAACATTCCAAAACCAAGGTGTCGGAAAGGTTCCGTCTAGGGAGAGTCTGTTCCGTGCCTTTCTCCTAGCTTCTGGGGCCTGCCAGTAATTCTTGGCATTCCCTGGCTTGAAGATGCATCACTGTAATCTCTGCTTTGTCATCACATGTTGTTCTTGTGTGTCTCCGCATCCAAATTCCCTCTTCTTATAAGGACACCAGCCTTTAGATTAGGGCCCATTCTAATTCCGTAAGACCTCATCATAACTTGATTATATCTGAAAACAACTTATTTCCAAATAAGGTCACATTCACAGGTATGAGGAGTTTGTACATCAACCTATCTTTTTTTGTGGGGGAGGAGGGAACAATTCAACCCATAACATGCCCCAAGCCTTCCTGGGCACAGAAAGGAAAATGATGGATCATCTGTACAGCTTCATCATATCAAAGTACTTACAACCCCTTAACTAGGAATCATCCCTGGGAAGCACAGTACAGCTTGAGGAACTGAATCCTGCATGAGAACAGCAGGAAGTACTCCATCCAACGTCAGTCACCATAACAGCTTCATTTATGAACTACCTGTTCCTCCCTTCCACACAGATAAGGTATAGAATTCTCTTAGAGAGAATTAAGCATTTTTCTACCAATCTCTCTTGACACAAGCTACGGAAGGCTACAGGTCAGCCCTTCAGTTCACAGGCTACTACTGTTAGAGTCTTCATACTGCCCTTTCTGAAGAACCTTGGAAAAGAAACATTAGCAAAAGTCCTTAAACTGCAACAACTACCAATTTTCTCTTGGGCAAGAGCACCCTCTGGTGGTAAATATCTGTATTGTGGCCTAGCCACTCTGATCTCTGGAGGTACACTGTCTCCTAACGGGGCTCAACCATAAATTCTTCCAGATGGAAGGTGTCCCAAGATCTCTCTTGATAGCATAACAACCCAACTTATCATAGTTATAAAGTCTAGGTCCAGGGCCTTCCACTATTATTCCCAGTGTGTGATTCTGGCCTAGTCACCTATCTCAGCCTCACTTCCGCTACTAAAAGTAGGAAAACAGTGCCAACATGAGGATCCGATGAAAATGCTTGAGCTGTGCGTAGTTGTTCAGTCATGTCTGACTATTTGCGACCCCATAGACTGTAGCACAAACAGGATCCTCTGTCCATGGGGATTCTCCAGCCAAGAATATCAGAGCGGGTTCCCATGCCCTCCTCCAGGGCATCATCCCAAGCCAGTTCTCCCACATTGCAGGCAGATTCCTTACCATCTGAGCCACCACGGAAGCCCAAGAATACTGGAATGGGTAGTCTATCCCTTCTTCAGGGGATCTTCCTGACCCAGAAATTGAATCACAATCTCCTGCATTGCAGGTGGATTCTTTACCAGCTGAGCTACCAGGGAACTCAGTAAAGTACTATATAATTAAGAGAAGCCTTTATGCTTTACCAGATATATGCAGATCTTATACCCAAATCAAAAGTTCCCAATGGTGCATTCTTATGTTTGCCACCTGCCCTTCTGTTAATCCCAACAGCTATGTTCATCAGGTCGCTTCTCAACTTTGGAACCAAGGACAATTTCCCATGGCCTCAAGCAGGGATCTGCAAGAGCCTGAAGCACTCGAACAAATAGACCTTCCAAAACATGGCCAGATTCAGCCTGGCATCTCCCTGGCATCTCTGACATGACAGGATATCTCCTGTCCTTTTCTGCAGGCTACCAGGTAGTTCCTGGTAAGGGACCCAGGGCTTCCATCATCTGGCCCTTGGCTACCTCTCCTGCCACATCTGACTTTGCTCCTTCATATGTGTGTGTGTGTGTGTGTGTGTGTGTGTGTGTGTGTGTGTATGGAAGCCCTATGGCGGCCCAGTGGTAAAGAATCTGTTGCTAATGCACGAGATAAGAGTTTGATCCCTGGGTTGGGAAGACCCCCTGCAGAAGGAAATGGCAATCCGCTCCAGTATTCTTACCTGGGAAATCCCATGGACAGAGGAACCTGGTGGGCTACAGTCCATAGGGTCACAAAGAGTTGGACATGACTTTGCAACTAAACAATAATGTATATACATTCAGTCCATTCAAATCAATTTACCTGTAGTTCTCTGATTGCTTCTGAAACTTTGTGCATGGGTTTCTTTGCCTAAGCGAATTTATCACACTTTTGGTTAAATCTTACCCACACTTTAGTGCTTAACACCAGCACGTATTCCTCCTGAAGGCCTCCATTCACTCCTTACCTCCACCTCCCCTATGGGTCCCTGTGGTTGTCATCACACCATATACAAATTTTCTCTTACTTGTGTCTCTTCTCCTTTGGCCAAGCATAATGCTCGGCATTCAATAGAAACTCGGTATAATTTGGTGAATGTTCTTGTTCAGTCGCTAAATCATGTCTGACTCTTTGCAATCCCAGGCTTCCCTTGTGGCTAAGTTGGTAAAGAATCCACCTGCAACACAGAAGACCTGGGTTCAATCCCTGGATTGGGAAGAACCCCTGGAGAAGGGAAGGGCTACCCACTCCAGTATTCTGGCTTGGAGAATTCCATGACTATGCAGTCCATGGGGTCGCAAAGAGTAAGACACAACTGAACGACTTTCACTTCTTTGCAACCCCATGAACTGCAGCATGGCAGGCTCCACTGTCCTTCACTATCTCCCAGAGTTTGCTCAAACTCATGTCCATTGAGTCAGTGATGCTATCTAATCATCTCATCCTCTGCTGTCCCCTTCTCCTCTTACCCTCAAACTTTCCCAGCATGAGGCCAAAGTATTGGAGCTTTAGCATCAGCATCAGTCATTCCCATGAATATTCAAGGTTGAGTTCCTTTAAGATTGACTGGTTTTTATCTCCAATTCAAACCCTAGTGAACATTCAGGGTTGAGTTCCTTTAAGATTGACTGGTTTTATCTCCAATGCTTTGTTCTAATCTTACCTGTTCTCGCAACAGCACTGGCTATCTACCCTACTTCTTCTCCTGAATTTTATAATACCAAATCCTTCTGGTTTTCTCCCTGCTCAGACTCTTCCACTGGAATCCCATATGCTGGAATATCCAGTGCTTTGCCTTGAGCCCCATTCTTTTCTGAATTCATGCTTTCCTCAGGTGACCTATTTTATTCCACCAATATGTTGGTGACCATATGTGTGTTTCCCATTCTTGCCTTTCCCAGCAGCTTCGCGCTCATATATCCAAATGCCTATTAGATAGCTTCAATAAATTTCACTACATATAGATCTTAAAGTCAGTGTGGTCTAAACAGAACTCTCAATTTCCAGTCTCTACTCCCAACTAACTTTTGTCTCAAACTTTCTGATTTCAGTACATGGCCCCTGCATCCACCCAGAGGTTCAAGTCAAAACGCAAACAGATGGTGGTGCTAATTTTGATCAACTGATGGAGATGGTTCTTTCCAAGTTTATAGTAAAGTTACTTTTTAGCTTTGACAAATGAGAAAATAAGTTCAGTCGCTGTAAAATCTCACTTTTCACTCCATTAGTTTTAGCACTCACTGGGGCTTCCCAGATGATACTAGTGGTAAAGAGCCTGCCTGCCAGTACAGGAGATGTAAGAGACACGGGTTTGGACTATAAAGAAAGCTGAGCACCAAAAATTTGATGCTTTTGAACTGAGGTGTTGGAGAAGACTCTTGATAGTCCCTTGGACTGCAAGGTGATCAAACCAGTCAATCCTAAAGGAAATCAATCCTGAATATTCCATTGGAAGGACTGATGCTGAAGCTGAAGCTTCAATAGTTTGGCCATCTGATGCAAAGAACTGACTCATTGGAAAGGACCCTGATGCTGGGAAAGATTGAAGGCAGGAGGAGAAGAGGATGACGGAGGATGAGATGGTTGAATGGCATCACTGACTCAATGGACATGAGTTTGAGCAGGCTCCAGGAGTTGATGATGGACAGGGAAGCCTGGGGTGCTGCAGTCCAAAGGGTCACAAAGAGTCAGACATGACTGAGCGACTGAACAGAACTGAGGTTTATGGAACACCATATCTACTGAGATTATTTTGTGTGCATCTGACCCTTATGCTGGGAAAGATGGAAGGCAAAAGGAGAAGAGGGTAGCAGAAGATAAAATGGTTATGTAGCATAACCGACTCAATGGACATGAACTTGAGCAAACTCTTGGAGATAGTGAAGGACAGGGAAGCCTAGCATGCTGCCGTCCATGGGGTCGCAAAGAGTGGGACACGACTCTTGACAACAACATTGGCTTATGTCCCTTTGGATGTAATCTCTGGGTGAGAAGAGCTTTGTTTTATTATTAAACTATCTGCACCATTTTTCAAATACCTGGCAGAGATTTTTACAACTTTAAATAGTACCAGTAATTATGAGAAACATCAGAAAGTTGTGATTTGTTGACATTCACTTATGATTGGATCTCAGTGGTATGGTGCTGTGCTGGAAAACCTTAATTTAAAAAAGATACAACTTCTTTTCTTATTTCATAATTGACACTCATGTATGTAAGGATAGAGAGAAAGGGCTGTATTGTCTAGTCGATAAATCTGTTCTTGAAAGGTTGATGTGTCCATTACTTATGAATTTTATTATTTATTTATTAATACCATGTATTTTATAATGTGTGTTAATTCTACATGAAAAAGTACTTGATTCTCCATGCTTAAGGTTTGATTCAATGGATATAACTGAAAAAACATATCCATTTGTGCTCATTTTAATGGTCCTTAAAGTAAACAGCCTTTTCTTTGCAGGTGGCTAAGATTATTGAATAATAATCACTTATTTCATAGTTTCTGATGTAATGTGGTAATATGTAGTTTCCTGGTAGAGTTGGTTTTTTGCAATTTTTCTTCATATGTTCAGTGTTTTCCTTGAATTGTACATATAGGGGTACATGCTGTGTGTGTATGTTGGGGTTTCTCTTGCTTTTTTCTTTAATCAGTAAAGAATCCAGATCTGAATGTGCAGTAAGCCATTTCCATGTTGGCATGCTAAGATGTTGTTAACCAAATTCCTGAGGAAGTTAAGCTGATGACTAAAGTTAAACACATCTCTTCTGCAGCTACCAGAATCAAGAACCTTCTCATTATAACAGCAGCCTTTGCTTTTACGGAGTTTTACAGTTTTCAAAGGGCTTTGAAGTGCATTGCCTCTTCTGGTGGACACTGGCCAATGTATAACCTTGAATCCAAGGTGCGGCAGCCTTTAACATGTTTCAGCATGTTAGTACAAGAGCTGCCAAAAGAACACAAAAGCCAACACTAAGAATTCGAAATGGAAGGAAAGAGTGGGACTGGTTATCCATTTCAACATGGCTTTAACAAAGCAAGTCTAACTATGCTGGGGAGAAGAGCCAGATATGTTCATTTATTTATTAAATAACCATCAATATTAATCTAAAACAACAAAAATCTCATCACACACAAGAAGGGTGTGATGACCTCACTGGATAACGTATGTAGCTGCTCAGCATAACAATAAAGATAAAGGCCAGGAGAAAACTTTTTTTTGTTAAATTGACAAAGACTCTTAGAATATGACCTGATTATAGTATAAATAACGAGACTTCATGTTTAACTCAATGGAGCTTAAATTTCCATGCCAGTCTCCAAGCCAGAACTGTGGCAGAAGCAGAAGAAAAGACAAGAGGGAAAGAAATTCTTGACTTGACTTCAAACTGCAAAGGCAGTTAGGAATCGGTACCTAGAATTCCCTGCGGTTGGAACTATGGCTTATAAGATTGCTACGACTTTTTTGCATCTCAGTCTACTAAGGCAATGGCACCCCACTTCAGTACTCTTGCCTGGAAACTCCCGTGGACGGAGGAGCCTGGTAGGCTGCAATCCATGGGGTTGCTGAGTCAGACACGACTGAGTGATTTCACTTTCATTTTTCACTTTCATGCACTGGAGAAGGAAATGGCAGCCCACTCCAGTGTTCTTGCCTGGAGAATCCCAGGGATGGCGGAGCCCAACGGGCTGCCGTCTATGGGGTTGCACAGAGTCGGACACGACTGAAGCGACTTAGCAGCTACTAAGCAGCATTACAACCAACCAGTGCAACTCCTCATCTGCCTCTGAAAGAATTGCCTAATTTGAAGTATGCTCTTCGAACCAGCAGTCATAAGGAATCTGGGATGTGCAGGGAAACTCAGAAAAGTACAGAGAAGTCCCTTGTTTTCAGTGAAAATACCATCTTGTGGAGGAGATAAAGCAATATGCATTTAAAACAAACCAAAATATGACATTAAAAGTTTAAGAAATGGGAGTGAATTCAGAGACAGTGTTCAAGGTTAGAACCTAGGAACCTGATCTGGGTCTTGTGGGACAACTGGATTAGGTGGACAAAGTAAAGGTGAGGAAGGACTTTGAATCCAATTGGCGCGGGAGTGGAAGAGCAAGACGTGCAAAAGTGGAACGTGCCGCGGGCACGAGAGGAGCGTTAAACAAGCCTCAGCGTGGGCTCTGGGGCTTAGTTTTCTAATGGTGAAAGTGTAGAAAGCACTTGGGAATTTCCCTGGTAGTCCAGTGGCTAAGACTCCACACTCCCAATGCAGGGGACTTGGGTTCGATCCCACATGCTGCAACTAAGAGTTTGCATGCCGCAATTAAAAAATAGCATATTAAAAAAAAAAAAAGATTGAAACAAAGATCAGAACTCCCCTGAGTGCCACAACTGAGACCTGGTACAGCCAAATAAGAAAAAAATAAAAATTAAAAATAAAGAGCAGATGTCTTCTAAGTAGCATCTAATCCTCTGCCTATTACAGCATGAAACTCTGAAGGTTGAGTATATTCAAAGGCCCCAAAGCTTGAAGCATCGTTATTCCTTCATGGAACTGAGAGCAATGGCTAGGATAACCTAAAAAAAAAAAAAATCATAGAGCATGTCAAAAATTTCTGAGTTCTTTCTAATAAACAGTACAGAAGTCAGAAAATATCAAAACTGCAGCCCATTCTACAGTCCACTTAAGAAAAACAGGGGCTGGTAGCAACGAGGACAGTGTTGCGATGGTGACGAGGGTGAGGAGTGTTTATACTATCTTGGGATTTGTGTTTTCCCTACATTATTTCACTTTATCCCCATAGAAGCCTCATGACATTTTTTTTGGTAACAGATAATATAAAACTGACCCCAAATAGCTGAGCATTGGAGAATTGTCTGGCACAACTGGAAAGCCCAGGGACAGGTATTCCTAGCTTCAGAAATAGGTGAATCCAGAGGACCAGGTGAGGTCATCAGGATGCTGTCACGGTTCTCGTCTCTCAGCTCCGTTTCACTCTGACGGTAGGCTTCCTTTGCAGCCAGACACTTGGTATACCTGAGGAGACTAACTGCCTCCATGTGTACACTCAGAGGTCCAAGGAACAGATCTTCCTGGCTTGCTCGCTCCTCTCTTGCTCTCCTTGCCTCTCCCTCTCTTCCTTTCCATCATGGAAGGCTTTGGTTGGCCCCAAAGAATCACGTGTGCAACACGCAGACCAAATACTCCAAGGGCCTTGAGTCCTGTAGACATCCCTTTCCATCAGAGGTCAGCAGGTAATGGGATTGGCAGTCCCACGGGCCCCTTATGAGTCAGGGAGGGCCATTCCCAGTGGAAGGCAAGCTGCCCGGCAAATGTCCACCACTGGTGAAAACTAACAGCATCCTTATTTGGCAGTGAGAAAATTGAGGCCTTGGCTGGTTGAATTTGAAACCAAGTTCTGGGAATAAGACTGCCCGTTTTGTTTTGTCTTGGTTTGGGGGAGGGGCAATGGGAGGAGAGAGGTTGGCCCTGCCCCTTGAAATGTGGGATCTTAGTTCCCTGACCAAGGGTAGACCCCACAGCCCCTGTGGTGAGAGTGCGAAGTCCTAACCACTGGACCTCCAGGGAATTCCCAAGACTGCCATTGTTAAATCAATAGCTGTTACACTGAGAAACCTTTGGAAAGGACTGGGTCTAAGCCTCACCCAGATAATTAGCCCATTATTCAGGTAGTAAAAACTGGAGAACTTTTTTTTTTTAATCTCCTCAGGTGGTTTGAACATTAGAAATATTAGAAAGCAATCAGTATTGAAAACTCCTGTCCTAAAAACTGCTGCTGCTGCTGCTGTTGCTAAGTCACTTCAGTCATGTCCAGCTCTGTGCGACCCCAGAGACAGCAGCCCACCAGGCTCCCCCGTCCCTGGGATTCTCCAGGCAGCAATACTGGAGTGGGCTGCCATTTCCTTCTCCAATGCATGAAAGTGAAAAGTGAAAGTGAAGTCGCTCAGTCGTGTCCGTCTCTTAGCGACCCCATGGACTGCAGCCTACCAGGCTCCTCCGTCCATGGGATTTTCCAGGCAAGAGTACTGGAGTGGGGTGCCATTGCCTTCTCTGAGTTCTAAGCACTAGGCCCTGGTTAATAAATCCCAGGCTGCACACAGTACTCCCTTCAGCCACATCTATCATCCAGCTCATAAGAATTACCTGCCCGCCTCTGTCACTCACCTTTATACATTCCTGTCTTTATAGCTGCAGTCTCTGGTACCTCACTGGACATGACAGACATTCAGTAAATATTTGTCAAACTGAATTGATGTAGCTCCCTGTATTTTCAGGCAAACACGACTGCTGGAATGAAGGACTCAGAGCGGGGGAAATAATTAAACTACCTTCATGTGATAGTTGTGATGATAAAGATAGGAAGGAGGAAAAAAGGGGATAGTAGTCTATTGTCCACATTTTCTGAGTCAAAAAGAAAATAAGGAGTTCAGTAGGTAAGATTATCATGTGGCATAAATTACTTTTCAAGTTAACATAACCCTTCCAGCCAGAATTTCAGCTCTCATTCTGCTATGCTCCTTAGTTATAATATCCTTATTCTATTTCTCAATTAAAGGCTCATTAGGCTTGTCGACATCTTTCTAGAATATTAACTATTTTATTCTTTAGAAAGCTAGGCTTGTTTTAATTGAAATCCTTTATGGAAAAGCATGCTGTAATGATTTTTTTTTTTTCTGGCCCAGTCATGCAGCTTGTGGAATCTTAGATCCCCGAATGGGGATGGAGCCCGTAGTGTGGACTCCTAACTACTGGGAATTCCCTCTAATGATTTCTTGATCTCTCATTCCATTTGATGACACCATGCTAAACAATAGCTTTAATCTGATCAAAAAGTTAATTTTTCTACAGTCAAGTAACTGCATTTCTGTTAAAAGCTTCTGTTAGAACTACACTAACATTATAGCTCTTGGTTCTGTGTTCCTCTGCTGTTTTCTGGTCTTTTTCACACCAAACAAGTTAACTTACAGCTCTCAGACTTCCATTTTGCCCTGCAGAACCCTGAGCCCATGTATTTCATGTCTATGTGGGTGTGGAGGCGGGTACAGGATAACTTTAATTTTCCTACTTGGCTGTCTCTTTGCTACAATCTCTCCATTTTCAGCTGCCCTGGAATTTGCCTTCTCACTGCACCTGCCCTGGCTCGGGCTCTACCCCAGCACTGGCCAACTTTGTAAATGTTTTATGAGACTGTCAACAGCGACCCTTGGTGCCAACCAAGATCACCTGTTGTTTCCTTGCCTTTCTCAAGACCGTCAGAGCCCACCTCCTGCTGGGTTCAGGCATTCCTTCCATCCAGAGGGTTTCTGGACATTGTATATGTGCATAACCACCCAATCATCAGTCCAAGAGTGAGTTCCTTTCCAGAAAAACGATTGGGCACTAAAGTGTGTTTCAGGCAACTCAGCTAGGGCTTTAAAAAAGTATTTGCCTAAAAGGACCCTTTAGGTGAAATCCAAAGGCTTATTAGCAATCATGTCATCCTTGGTGATGTTTTTTTTTTCCCCAAAGCTCTTGTTCCTCCATTTTTATTGTCCATACACACTAAAGAAAAAGCAAATTCTAATTAGAGTCCCAAAAAGAATGCATGTTTCCTCTTGGAAAGAATCTAGAATTTGCGTTAGGAATCTGATATGCATGGACTCAGTACTCCTATTCCCATGACTGACTGCCATCACCCTAGGGCCTTAGACTCTGTAACTTAGGGATCTTAAGCTCTTTGCTTCATTCCTTCTGGACTCAAGTATTTCTTTCTTCAGATAGTGTTCCGTGTGGGTAGCATTTGAGTTCAAAAGGCTTTGAAAGGCCCCCATGGGAACCTCATCACTGTCTGCAATGCTGTCCCTATAGGAACATGTGTTCAGTTCAGTTCAGTCACTCAGTCGTGTCCAACTCTTTGCAACCCCATGAATCACAGCACGCCAGGCCTCCCTGTCCATCACCAACTCCCGGAGTTCACTCAAACTCATGTCCATCGAGTCGGTGATGCCATCCAGCCATCTCATCCTCTGTCGTCCCCTTTTCCTCCTGCCCCCAGTCCCTCCCAGCATCAGAGTCTTTTCCAGTGAGTCAACTCTTTGCATGAGGTGGCCAAAGTACTGGAGTTTCAGCTTTAGCAACATTCCTTCCAAAGAAATCCCAGGACTGATCTCCTTCAGAATGGACTGGTTGGATCTCCTTGCAGTCCAAGGGACTCAAGAGTCTTCTCCAACACCACAGGTCAAAAGCATCAATTCTTCGGTGCTCAGCCTTCTTCACAGGAAAATGTGTTACACATAGACAAAAATACACACGCAGCAATAGCAACCTATCTCCTTATCTTATCTTCACACTCAGATGCTGTCAATAACCCTATGGAGCCAGTGGACATCAGCAGCAGTTAGAGGAAACAGAATCATTTGCTCGCCGTTCTTTACTTTTTAGTTCGATTTTATTTCTTCTGAATCACATCTTTCAGTAGTTCCTTTGGCGAGGTTCTTTGGTGCTAAATTCTTTCAGCTTTATTTTGTCTGAAAATATTGTTTTAGAAGGAGAGGAGATTTTATTCTTAAAGTTTAATTTGCTATAGAATTTAGGTTAGTACTTATTTTCTCTTACGACTTTGAGGGTATTTTTCCACTGTCCTTTGACTTCCATCATTGCCTGCTGGGAAATCTCCAGCTAGTTAAACTCATTCCTTTGTTGTTAACTTGTGTTTTTTCCTAAATTTGCCTTTATATTTTTCTGTCTTTGATATTCTGTAATTTCATTAAGTTGGGTCTTGATGTGGATTTATTTTACTTATTTTGTCAATAATTTTGTTAAGCTTCTTGAATCTTAGGACTAATGTTTTTAGTCAACCACAACAACAACAACAACAAATCAATGAAAAAATTCTTAGTTTCTCTATCTGTGAATATTACCTCTACACCATTCTCTTTATTCTTTATCATTGAAACCCCTGGTAGATTATGTTTCATCTTCTTATATCTTCAAGGTCTCTTGATGTCTCATATTTTCCCACATTTTCTTTTTTTTTAATTTCCTCAGATTTATCTTTTGATATACTAACTCTCTTTTTAGTTATAAGCCAGCATAGTTAACCTATCAACTAACTTCACTGTCTATATACTTCTATCTCTAATATTTTTAAGATATGCCTATTTTTTCAGAATCTTATGCTTTATGATATTATTCCTTCTTTTGTGTCACTTTAAGCATATGGATTTGATAGTCTCCACCAGAAAGTTCTATTAATTGATGCACTGTCACTCATAAGGATCCCTAGTATTTATCATTTTGGGTTGTGAACTTCTCCTCATCGTGGATTTATCTATGGAAATCTTGTATACCCTAGGTTGAAGAAGTGTTTCTCCAGAGAGGTTTTGCATTTTCTTCTGCCAGCTGTGAGGCCCTAAATAATTTATATCCTCTTCTCTCAATTTAGGAGTGCCTAGCCTAGAAGGGCAGAGAAGGCAGTACTCCAGTACTCTTGCCTGGAAAATCCCATGAACGGAGGAGCCTGGTGGGCTGCAGTCCATGGGTTCGCTAAGAGACAGACACGACTGAGGGACTTCACTTTCACTTTTCACTTTCATGAATTGGAGAAGGAAATGGCAACCCACTCCAGTGTTTTTGCCTGGAGAATCCCAGGGACAGGGGAGCCTGGTGGACTGCCATCTCTGGAGTCACACAGAGTCAGGCACGACTGAAGTGACTTAGCAGCAGCAGCCTAGATGGGAGGGGAGTTTAGGGGAAAGTGGATACATATATACGTATGGCTGAGTTCCTCTGCTGCGCACCTGAAACTGTCACAACATTCTTAATTGGCTATACTCCAGTATAAAATAAAAAGTTTAAAAATAGCAGTAATAATAATAAACTTGAGTTCCTAGTCAGCCATTCATTTTCACTAAGTTTTCGTGCATCTAGCATTCAAAAGCAAGGAGTCCTTGCTTTGAAAACTTTACAATAAAGAATAAAAGTCCTTCAGCTGAAAGGTTCTTTGTAAAGAAATCCAGTTTGGCCACTTGGTATAGGAAGAAATTATACCTACAGCATCCAGTGCCATTGGCAAGCTCCTAATAAACTGAAATACAACCAGATTTTCACTTTATTTAAATAGCTAAAACAAAAGTCTGAAGTTTCTAATCCTCCTATCTCTATGACTGGTCATAAAGACAAATTCTATAATTAAAACCCATCATACTTCTGGGCAATACTCCCATTTACGTTTTTATGAGGATTAAATGGGATTGTTCATGAATAGTACTTAGCACAGTGCCTGAAACATAAGTACCCAATAAATGTTAGCTATTGGTTTATCATCTAATTCTCACTGAATCTTGTAATTAGGTATTCTTTCTGATACTTCCTATGGCTGTCCCTCTTCTTCTAACAGCTAATAACATCTTCCCTAATAATCTATCACATAATTCAAAGGTTTTATTCGCAATGCTTTAATCACTGAGCTGCTTCTTTTCTACTGTTCCTTTGTCATTTATTGAATTTACTTGAAGAGAAGTACAAAAGTAGACTCAATGCTAAATTAAAGGACCGACAAACACTGGCTATAATAGGAGTATAATAGCAGTATTATAACAGTCCTATTATACTCCTGAGTATAATACTATAATTCTGGCTATATACAGCTTACTCCATTGGAAATGTCCAAGTATAATACTTGCTTTTATAATGAACTATTGTAGACTCATATTTGGCTAATAGCTCTCCATGAACCTCATGTCTCACTGAGTCTAAACGTGCCATTATCCTTCGTTTATTTTTTTCACCACTATACCTTTCCTTCTGGTTGATCTGGAGTAAATGTTTATATTATATTTCACACAAAATAGAAGACCTCTTTTAGAGAACTGCTGCAGATGTCTATGAATCAAAACATCAAAAAGAAAATTTTTTCAAATATAAAGTTTCATCAGCTTGATATCACAATATTTTCCTTACGATAATGTGTAACTCTCAGCAGTGATGCAGGGAATGTTATTATGTGTGCATATTTTAAGTCAGTTAAAAAAAAGGTGTTGCTGAAATATCCACATGTCTCAGATGAGTGAAAAACATAAATCATCTGAGTATGTCAAGGGTTTTGTCTTCTTTGGGTGTTTTGCGATGATTTCTTTGAGTGATTCCTTAGGATAATGTTGTCAATGTCATCTTTGTAGATAAGGCTGCATGGCACAATAGAAAGACCCCTGGCTTGGGAATTAGGTGAGGTGGGTTCCAGCCTGCTAACTGCTGATCATCTGTGGAGCCTCAGGCAATTGATGTGTTCCTTCTGAATGTCAGTTTCCTCCTTGTCCACGCTGACCTTTGCAGCTCTGATAGTCTAAGCAGGGCACATTTTACCAACCTTAGTTGCATCCTGGGATTTGAACATCTCTTCACAGCTCTGTGTTCATGCAGCGTCCACCCTAGTGAGGCACTTGGGGTGTTCTCCAAGCACACAGACACACACACAAGCTCCTTCCCTTGGCAGACTACATCTGAAGGGTGTCTTTGTGGTACCCTTCAATCTATAGCTGTGCTGTCTCTTCCTATGAGTCAAAAGAACAGTTTCTGGTGTCTTTTGTAGATGTGCTTCAGCTATGTGGAAACGCAACAGTAGCAACCTCTGTTAATAAACAGCTGAAGAAAATATCTCAGGGCTCCCTGGTGGCTCAGTGCTAAAGAATCCACCTGTCAATGCAAGAGTTACAGGTTGGATCCCTGGTCCAGGAAGATCTCACATACCGAGGAACAACTAAGCCCGGGCGGGACAACTACTGAGCCTGTGCTATCATACTTCTGGGCAATACTCCCATTTACGTTTTTATGAGGATTAAATGGGATTGTTCATGAATAGTACTTAGCACAGTGCCTGAAACATAAGTACCCAATAAATGTTAGCTATTGGTTTATCATCTAATTCTCACTGAATCTTGTAATTAGGTATTCTTTCTGATACTTCCTATGGCTGTCCCTCTTCTTCTAACAGCTAATAACATCTTCCCTAATAATCTATCACATAATTCAAAGGTTTTATTCTCAATGCTTTAATCACTGAGCTGCTTCTTTTCTACTGTTCCTTTGTCATTTATTGAATTTACTTGAAGAGAAGTACAAAAGTAGACTCAATGCTAAATTAAAGGACCGACAAACACTGGCTATAATAGGAGTATAATAGCAGTATTATAACAGTCCTATTATACTCCTGAGTATAATACTATAATTCTGGCTATAATACAGCTTACTCCATTGGAAATGTCCAAGTATAATACTTGCTTTTATAATGAACTATTGTAGACTCATATTTGGCTAATAGCTCTCCATGAACCTCATGTCTCACTGAGTCTAAACGTGCCATTATCCTTCGTTTATTCTTTTCACCACTATACCTTTCCTTCTGGTTGATCTGGAGTAAATGTTTATATTATATTTCACACAAAATAGAAGACCTCTTTTAGAGAACTGCTGCAGATGTCTATGAATCAAAACATCAAAAAGAAAATTTTTTCAAATATAAAGTTTCATCAGCTTGATATCACAATATTTTCCTTACGATAATGTGTAACTCTCAGCAGTGATGCAGGGAATGTTATTATGTGTGCATATTTTAAGTCAGTTAAAAAAAAGGTGTTGCTGAAATATCCACATGTCTCAGATGAGTGAAAAACATAAATCATCTGAGTATGTCAAGGGTTTTGTCTTCTTTGGGTGTTTTGCGATGACTTCTTTGAGTGATTCCTTAGGATAATGTTGTCAATGTCATCTTTGTAGATAAGGCTGCATGGCACAATAGAAAGACCCCTGGCTTGGGAATTAGGTGAGGTGGGTTCCAGCCTGCTAACTGCTGATCATCTGTGGAGCCTCAGGCAATTGATGTGTTCCTTCTGAATGTCAGTTTCCTCCTTGTCCACGCTGACCTTTGCAGCTCTGATAGTCTAAGCAGGGCACATTTTACCAACCTTAGTTGCATCCTGGGATTTGAACATCTCTTCACAGCTCTGTGTTCATGCAGCGTCCACCCTAGTGAGGCACTTGGGGTGTTCTCCAAGCACACAGACACACACACAAGCTCCTTCCCTTGGCAGACTACATCTGAAGGGTGTCTTTGTGGTACCCTTCAATCTATAGCTGTGCTGTCTCTTCCTATGAGTCAAAAGAACAGTTTCTGGTGTCTTTTGTAGATGTGCTTCAGCTATGTGGAAACGCAACAGTAGCAACCTCTGTTAATAAACAGCTGAAGAAAATATCTCAGGGCTTCCCTGGTGGCTCAGTGCTAAAGAATCCACCTGTCAATGCAAGAGTTACAGGTTGGATCCCTGGTCCAGGAAGATCTCACATACCGAGGAACAACTAAGCCCGGGCGGGACAACTACTGAGCCTGTGCTTTAGAGGCTGCTGCTGCTGCTGAGTCGCTTCAGTCGTGTCTGACTCTGTGCGACCCCTCAGACAGCAGCCCACCAGGCTCCCCCATCCCTGAGATTCTCCAGGCAAGAACACTGGAGTGGGTTGCCATTTCCTTCTCCAGTGCATGAAAGTGAAAAGTGAAAGGGAAGTCGCTCAGTCGTGTCCGTCTCTTAGCGACCCCATGAACTGCAGCCTACCAGGCTCCTCCATCCATGGGATTTTCCAGGCAAGAGTACTGGAGTGGGGTGCCATTGCAGGCATCCACAGTTACTGAGCCCAGGCGCCTAGAGTCCATGCATTGTAACAAGAGAAGCCACCACAATGAGACAACCAGGCACCGCAAGGAAGAGTAGCCACTGCTCTCCACAACTGTAGAAAGTCTGGGCACAGCAACAAAGACCCAGTGCAGCCACAAAATAAATAAAATTATAAAAAAAGAAGAAGGAAGAGAAAATATCTCAGTACTTTTGATGATGAAATGGCACAGGGTCCCCGAGATCATTTAGAAACCCTCCATCCACACACATCCCTCATTTTCCAGGTAAGAAAACATTGCTTCAGAAGGTTGGGTATAGAGTAAGACTGGAACCCAGATTACTTGTCTTGGAGAAAGTGGAATTTTCACTGAAGAATACTACTGCTTCCAAATATACCACATGTCAATATAAGGGACTAGCCACCAATATAAATAGAAAATATAAAAATTTGTTCTCATGGGGAGATCGTCCACACCTGTGGCTGATTCATGTCAATGTATGGCAGAACCAATGCAGTGCTGTGAAATGGAATAAGCATTAAACAAAAAATAAAAATTAAAAAAAAAAATTTGTTCTCAAGGCTTTATGGTTGATAAGCAACTTACACCTCTATCATTTCAATTTGAACCTCACTGTAAAGAAAGACTTGAAAGGGTTAAGTAATTTGCCCAGTGTCACTTAGCCAGGCAGTGAAAGAGTCAGCCTTGAAAGCCAACTCCTCTGATCCAGGTCTTATATGTTTCCTGGACTTGGCCCTGCCTTCCATCAAACAGCTGATTACCAAGGAATGAAATAGATCTTTCCACTGCCTCTGGCTGTTCTCAGGCTTTATGGTTGATAAGCAACTTACACCTCTATCATTTCAATTTGAACCTCACTGTAAAGAAAGACTTGAAAGGGTTAAGTAATTTGCCCAGTGTCACTTAGCCAGGCAGTGAAAGAGTCAGCCTTGAAAGCCAACTCCTCTGATCCAGGTCTTATATGTTTCCTGGACTTGGCCCTGCCTTCCATCAAACAGCTGATTACCAAGGAATGAAATAGATCTTTCCACTGCCTCTGGCGGATCAACCTGAAAAAGGTTGGTCCAGTTGGCAAAATACTCCAAGCTATTCACATGTTCTAATCTACCAAGATCAACACTATAATTAAGTTTACTTTTAGGAAACTTCTGAACAGGAAATCAATCAGAAGCCAGATATTCCAGCTGATTTTTTTTTCCTTTTTTGATTCTCTGAAATGGTTCATTTCTAAACATTCAATCATATTAATATGCAATTACATGAATGGGTGGTTCACACAGACAAAATCCCTAGAGGAGCTATTTTTTTGATCCAAATATTTTCATCATATAATAGTAACAATTTCTTACAATAAGGAGCTACAGCACAGTAGTCAAACAGGAGAGCGCTTGTGGGCACATCAGGATTCAAACCACAGCCCTGTCACCTCATCACAGTTCTCCTTTGTATAGTGAGTTAAAGTTGTAGCACATACATCGTAAAGTCATTAAGAGAACTAAATGTGGTAATACCCATATCGGGCTTGAAATTGTACCAAACACGCAATAAGTGCTAGGTATTATTATTATTATTTATATAGTGAGGGTGTCATATTATTCTCATTTTACAAACTGAGATTCAAAGAGGTCAGCGATTTTCCTAAAGTTGCAAAGTTTTAAGTGGCTTTATGGAAATTTATTTGCTAAAATCTCATTAAACTCTAATTTGAAAAGATATCGCACTCCAATGTTCATAGCAGCACTATTTACAATAGCCAAGATATGGAAGCAACCCAAGGGCCCATGAACAGACAAATGAATAAAGATTGTGGTATATATGTATAAGGGATTTCCCTGGTGGCTCAGATGGTAAAGAATCTGCCTGCAATGCAGGAGACCCAGGTTTGATCCCTGGATCGGGAAGATCCCCTGGAGAAGGGAATGGCAACCACTCCAGTATTCTTACCTGGGGGATTCCGTGGGTTGAGGGACCTGGCAGGCTACAGTCCATGGAGTCTTAAAGAGTCAGACATGACTGAGTGACTAACATATACGTATGGTGGAATATTATTCAGCCATGAAAAATGAGATGCTGCCATTTGTAGCAACAGGATGGGCCTAAAGAATATCATGCTTAATGAAATGTCACACAGAGAATGACAAATACTGTACAATATCACAATATCACTTATATGTGGAATCTAAAAAATACAACAAACTAGTGAATAAAGCAAAAACAAAGCAGACTCACAGATTCAGAGAACAAATTAGTGGTTACCAGCTGCAGGGGAGTGGGGAACAGAGGGGAAATAGAATGAGAGGTTCAAACTATTGGATATAAGACAGATTCAAGGATGTATTGTACAATGCAGGGAATATAATGATATTTTGTAAGCACTAAATGGAAAGTTACCTTTTAAATTGTGTTAACTTTTGTTTAAATTATACAAATAAAAACTTAAAAATAAGAATAATATAGAGACTTCTCTGATGGTCCAGTGGTTAAGAATTCACTTTGCAATGCAAGAGATGTAGGCTCAGTCCCTGGTTGAGGGACTAAGATCCCATATACTACAAGGCAACTAAGCCTGTGAGCCACAGCTAGAAAGCCTGATTGCCACAATGAGAGACCCTGCATGCTGCAATTAAGACCCAAAGCAGCCCAATAAATACGTAAATATGTTTTTAAAATAAAAATACAAATGAACATAAATGCAAAACAGAAATAGATTCACACACAAAGAAAACAAACTAGTGGTTACTAGGGAAGAAGGATGAGGGAGGAGCAAATTAGAGCAAGGGATTAAGAGACACAAACTACTATGTATAAGATACATAAGCAATGAGAAAACATGGTATAGCATGGGGCATTACAGACATTATCTTGTAATAATTTTTTTACATGGAAATTCTTTATTTTCTAACTTCTTTTATACAATGGTTAAGCATTAAATCTTAGAGTTGATTTAGCATCCATATAATTGATTTTAGACTATATTTCATGGATATGACCTTAGGTATAATAGCTTTTAATGGAGTATAATCTATAAAAATACTGGATTACTATGCTATAGTGATTACCTAAAAATAATGTAATATTATAAATCAAATATACTTCAGTAGAAAAAAAAATATTTCGAACACTTCTTAAAGATGACTTCACGTCAAGCTGAGAGTGAAAACAAGAAAAGGGGAGAGGAGAAATGACAGGCTGGTTGGTTGGGAGGGACCCCTGAAGGACCACACGACAGAGCCCTGAACTAAATGTTGTCAACATTATACTTTTGCTATACTTAGTAAGTGGTCAGTCCATACCACCCTGCTTTACCTGAAGTGGCTTGGTTTTCTCTCACAGCATGATGACCACAGAAGAGTCGGATCAAACAGAACAACACAGCTGTTAAGACAGCCCCTAAGGAAAAAGTTCAGCAGTGTCTAGGTCTCTACCATGTGACATAGATCTGTTTAAATTTGAGAGTATGTCAGTCATGTGAGAACAAACTTCTTAAGAGTTAAGAATACTCTTAGCTAACAGTAAGAGAAAAAAAAAGTCCACCGAATTATCAACTAAGTGCCCTGTGGCATTGCTGTTGTTTTAGTTTCCAATCCATCTTGGGCTGGTCAGTACCTTGGTCAACAAATCTACTGTCACCAGAGTAACAACAATGTACTATAGTGATACTGTGATACTGAAGCCCTTATTCTCAATTTTCTGTTCAGAGCAGTAAGAAACAGACTGGCACATACTTCTCACATTTTGTGAAGCCTTGGCACAAGTAAAAGGACATTTATTGTCAACTTCATGAGAAATTCAGAAGTGATTCCAAGATCAGTTTGAAGGCTCCGTGTCATTTAAAAAGAACCAGGCTTTTAAAATTATTATTATTATCCCATTTTGCCAGCCACAGGTCATTGGTGTAATCTAATCTTTATCCTCAGGCTTGTAACCTAATGGCCGCAAGCTCTCTGAGCCCCAGGCATCACCTCTTTGCTCAACATTATCCAAAGCAGGAAGGGAAGAATGAGGACAAGGTGCTTTCTCCTCACATGGTTCTGTATTCACTCAAACAGGAACATCTTGTCTAGAAGAGCCTCAAAGATCCCCCAACTCATCCAGACCTGCTCTTATACCCAATATGCAAAGAGAATGGGATCTCTGTGGTTGAATGAGACCAACAAGGATCCAATCCCTAGAAGCTCCACAGCACATTGCCATTTGAACAAAACCAGAGACTTTGGCAAGGAGGGGGTTTCCCTGGTGCCTCAGGTGGTAAGGAATCTGCCTACAATGCAGAAGACCCAGGTTCGATCCCTGGGTTGAGAAGATCCCCTGGAGAAAGGGAATCTGGCAATACTGGAATACCTGCTCCAGTATTCTTGCCTGGAGAATCCCATGGACAGAGGAGGCTGGTGGGCTACAGCCCATGGGAACGCATAGAGTCAGACATGACTGGGCGACTAACTTTTCATTTTGACAAGGAAGCACTAGGAAGGGATGTTAGGTGGGAAAAGAAGTATCTGCCAGAAGTCTTCTGCTCAGACCACAGGAGGCTTAAAGATATCTGTCCTTTGTGACATTCTGCAAGGATGAAGGAGGCTCTCAACTTCTTTAATGTGATATACTCTTCTTTATCCACGAAAAATTTCTGGAATTCAGAAAGAACCAGGAAGCATTACCTCCTGAGCTGTTTTTGTTTTTGTTTTAAACTTTGTAAGTCTCCTTTTCCCTGTTTTTAAAAGGAGTGGGGCTTCCCTGGTGGTCCAGTGGCTAAGACTCCACAATCCCAAAGCAGAAGGCCCAGGTTCCATCCCTGGTCAGGGAACCAGATCCCACTTGCTGCAACTAAGAAGTCACATTCTGGAGCCAAGAAGTCACATACCACAGCAAAGATCAAAGATCCTACATGCCACAAACAAGGCCCCATTCAGCCAAACACAAAAATAAGTCTTTTTAATAAATTAAAAAATAGTAAATGAATGGGGCTTAAAACAAGACTTTCCTCAGGAATGTGCTATGAGGACTTTAAAAGTTAATAGAAAGCACTTAGATACTTGGCGTGGATTTGTTGTTCATTTGCTAAGTTTTGTCTGACTCTTTGCAACCCCATAGACTGTAGGCTGCCAGGCTGCTCTGTCCTCCACTATCTCACAGAGTTTGCTCAGATTCACGTCCATTGAGTCAGTGATGCTCTCTGTCTCATCTTCTGCGGCCCCCTTCTCCTATCGCTTTCAGTCTTTCCCAGTATCGGGATCTTTTCTAAAGAACTGGCTTTTCCCATCAGGTGGCCAAAGTACTGTAGCTTCAGCTTCAGCATCAGTCCTTCCAATGAATATTCAGGGTTGATTTCCTTTAGGATGGACGGGTTTGATCTCCTTGCAGTCCAAGGGACTCTCAAGAGTCTTCCCAACACCACAATTTGAAAGTATCAATTCTTCGGTGCTCAGCCTTCTTTGTGGTCCAGCTCTTTAGGGATGTCCCTGGTGGCTCAGACGGTAAAGCATCTGCCTACATTGTGGGAGACCTGGGTTCGATCCCTGGATCGGGAAGATCCTCTGGAGAAGGAAATGGTTACACACTTCAGTACTCTTGCCTGGAAAATCCCATGGATGGAGGAGCCGGGTAGGCTATAGTCCAGGGGGTTGCAAAGAGTCAGACATGACTGAGTGACTGAACTAAACTAACTTTCTTTAGGGTTTGGCATGGTGCAAGCCCTAAATAAACCTCACCCTACTCTTATTGCTAAGTGGTTATGAAGACAAATTTTGAGTTTCTACATAACCCAGGGTCACTGTTAGAAAATTATGAGGGCTAAAGCGTTCAGAGATGCCTAGGGCAGTTTCCAAGGCTCATTTCACCACACAGTAAGGGAGGACTGATCATGTAGAGAAAAATTTTACAGGCAACACACGTGACTTCTGAAAGAAGGTCAAGGCACTCACTCCGAACCAGTGGAGACTCAGGAGACCTAAATCTGTCTCAGAGTCCAGCAAATCCCAACATGACATTGTGGACCCTTATGAAGCCTTGCTTCCCCTAAGTCACTTTGAGGGCTTATTTGAAGACACAAGTTGCTGTCAAACACCAGAACTGAGGTCTGCCCTTAGAGGTGCTGCTGAGGTGGTGACGCTGCAAGGAGCTATGCCAGGAAGCAAGAAACTCTGGAATGACCCAGAGGACATTTCAAAAGCTGCTGACAGGAGCAACTGGGAGTTTACCACAGCCAGGAGAACATGCTCCTGGGAGTCACTGAGTGCAACCACGTAGGGAGGAAGGGGCACCAGGAGCCGGGCCACTGGCCTCTCCTGCCACTGAGGGTCATGAACCACAAAAGCTGTTGCCTAATAGCCATTTCTAAAAGACAGTTTTGGAAACTGCCAATGGAAATCCTCATTACTTGAAGCAACTGATTCCTGGGTCAGAACTGGGAGATCATATTGCTCAGAAATTCTGGCCCTCCTTACTGTCAGTTCAGGGATCAAAGTGCAGGTAACTGAGCAGCACACTGTTGAGGGAACACATGAGCTCAGAGTGAAAAAGACCTGGAGGTGAGTTCTGGGATTTCCATTCTGTGACCTTGGGTAAGTCCCTTAATCCTCTGAGCTTCAAAGTATTTAATGGGTTAATATATATATAAATGCTTTATAACATAGAAAGTATCAGGAAAATTTAAAAAACGTTATAATCATTTTTTTTCAGTGTGTTCTTCAATGAAGAGAAAAATTAACAGTTTTGCACAAGAAAAAACTGAAGGGAATAGAGCCCTGGAAAATATGAGTGGGGGCCCAGGCCCATTTCAGAGACCCTTAACAGGAACCTAGTTGAAAGTTCAGATGAGGTTTGGAGAATGAGAGCCTCACTAATGACTCAGATCAGATTCGAATTGGTGATTTCAAGTCCTTGAGCCTCTCCGTAGATGTGGTACAAGTTTTCAGTTGCTTAATGAGGTCTAAAATCCCATTTTGTTTTCCATGAAAAAACACCTGAAGGTTTCCTGAAGAGGGTTATTTACAAAAAAACAAAAAAGTTAAGCATAACATATCTGTGGTTGATCTTCTGTCAATATTTGTTGCTGTTATTTAGTCAGTTAAGTTGTGTCCAACTCTTTGCAACCCCATGGACTGTATAGCCCACCAGGCTCCTCTGCCCATGGGATTTCCTGGACAAGAATACTGGAGTGGGTCCCTTCTAAAGTCCCTTGGGGAAACAAGAAGGCAGCAATGTAGATGAGAGAGGACCCATTAGGTGTGATTTCAACCATTGTGCTGACTCGGGACTCCCCTTAGAGATGTGCAGACTGGGCTTCTGTGGGGCAGCCGTGCTCCCCACCCCTCACCGAGTAGCAACACGACCAACTTACCTCCCTTGCCTTGGGCACTGCCTTCTGTTCTGGCAACTGGTGGTGCTTCTGAAAAACTCCATCTGCCTATCCACTTTGAGTTTCCATTGAACTGACATCTGGGATTCAAAACTTTTCAGTCTACTGTCAACAGAGCCTTTCTTTTAAAAAGAGAGAGGGAAAGAAAAAAAAAAAACCCTCTCAAGAAGTGAAAGAATCCAAACACTATCTAAAACAAAATACAGAAACAGCATTCTTTCTGTCTTGTTTTTTAAATAGAGCTTTCCACACCCCCACGTGTTTATGCTATAATTAGAAAGTGTGTTGTAGAGAGGGTGTTTTGATCACCCTCTAAAAATCTTGTTTTTGTAATACTGACTTTACCATATGACATTAATTTGGGGAAAGAAAAATAACAGGAAAGCAGCTACAGCACAAAGAATTCTACAAGGCAGTGCTATGGCGCAGCAGAGGCAGAAAGATTCAGAGGGGCTTCCCTGGTTTCCCTGGTGGCTCAGAGGTTAAAGCATCTGCCTCCAATGCAGGAGACCTGGGTTTGATCCCTGGGTCAGGAAGATCCCCTAGAGAAGGAAATGGCAACCCACTCCAGTATTCTTGCCTGGAGAATCCCATGAACTAAGGAGCCTGGTGGGTTGCAGTTCACGGGGTCATAAAGAGTCGGACACAGCTGAGTGACTTTACTTACTTACTTACTTACCTTGGTGGTCCAGTGGTTAAGATTTTGCCTTCCAATCCAGAGGATGTGGTTCCATCCCTGGTTGGGAAACTAAAATCCCACGTGCCTTGTGGCTAAAAAGCCAAAACATAAAACAGGAGCAATGTTGTAACAAATTCAATGAAGACTTTAATAATAATAATGTATATTAATGATTTCAAGCATGAAAGTGATGAGAGTCTTAACTTCAAGTCCACATTGACTCTTCTCTGCTGCTGCTGCTGCTGCCAAATCACTTCAGTTGTGTCCACTCTGTGCGACCCCAGAGACGGCAGCCCACCAGACTCCCCAGTCCCTGGGATTGTCCAGGCAAGAACACTGGAGTGGGTTGCCATTTTCTTCTCCAATGCATGAAAGGGAAAAGTGAAATTGAAGTCGCTCAGTCGTGTCTGACTCTTAGTGACCCCATGAACTGCAGCCCGCCAGGCTCCTCCATCCATGGGATCTTCCAGGCAAGAGTACTAGAGTGGGGTGCCATTGCCTTCTCCAGACCATTGCAATAGACTGACTTGATTATCCCATTCTTTCCCTTTGATTCAATCTCCAGAGGTCTTTGTCCTGAATCCCAAGGCTGCTCAGGCCCCTGCTCTATTCAGAACTGTTTTAGTAGATACTCACCACCTACTGAATTAAGGACTGCCCCCAGATTTGGAACCCAAGCCACCTTCAGTCATTTTCTGCAGGGTTGATTCTGCCTGTCCCCAGGATGGGTTTGAAAATGTTTGAGAATTCTTTGCATTGGTCAAAGTGCCATGGAGCACTGATGACTTTTAGAAGACACACACTCCCTAAGACAGCAAAGACCCATTCACCCCCCCAAACCAGTAGCACACCCACTGAGAAACTCTGAGCCTAACTTTGCAACTTTTGATAACTTGATTTTCTACTCCGTCCTCTGTCATATCCAACTTGGCAGCCACCTTGACTAGTCCCATCTCGAACCTCCATTCATGCGCTCACACTGGTCTCTAGTCTGAAATGTCCTTCCCGATTCACTGATCTTTGCCATTCTTAGTCCTTCAAAACTCAGAATAAACTATCCCCGTTCTCAAATCAACATTAATTTCTCCATTTTTGTGTTCCTACACCACTTTGCTTATACCTCTACACTTACTGTATTCTGCCTTACATTATTGCCATTGTTTCTTATTTCCACTACCAAATAATATATTTCTAGAGGGCAGGACTTACCTTATTCAGCTTTATATACCTGGAACACTGAATTCCCAGTGCCTGGTACTTAGTAGGTTTGTCGAATTCATTTGAATTATGCTCATGATTTGTAAATGTATTTTTCTATCAAATGTATGTGTATGTGAGGACATTCTAAATTTTTCTTTTTGCTACTAGTGGATTTAATATGTAAAGTCTTATTTTAATGGGGCTTCCCAGGTATCCCTAGAGGTAAAGAATCTGCTTGCCAATGCAGGAGACATAAGAGATGTAAGATGTTAGAGGAGTTCCATCCCTGGGTCAAGAAGATCCCTGGAGGAGGAAATGGCACCCAACTCCAGTATTCTCGCCTGGGGAAACTCGTGGACACAGGAGCCTGGCAGCCAAAGTCAATGGGGTCACAAAGAGACACGACTGAGGCTGAGCACGACAACCACAAATTTTATTAGTTCTTCCTAGGCAAAACAGTTTGAAAAAATCGAAAAAAAATGGTTGGTTTCCTGTCCTTGTAACTGAAACAGGATTTCAAAAGAAAGATCCAAAAGGATTTAGTCTTTCAAAAGTCATAAGCAAAAGGAAAATGTAATTTTTTTGTGTTACTCACTGAGATCTTTGTGTACACATACCTCCTCAGATGACTAAACTTCACAAATTTCACTTGACTTTAATTCAACTCCCCCCCCCGACAAAAAAAAAAACAACAAAAAAACAAAGCTTTGTTAACCTTTGGATTGGGATGAAACGTGGAAATTTTCAACTCAAAGTCAGATATTTGGAGGGGGGGGGGAGTTTTCCCCTAGGAAGCTGTGTGCAAATAAAAACAAGGTTTGGCAGGAGCATTTTATAAACCACCTTTACCCCAGCACGGGTCACTGCCAGTGCCATATTTGTTGATGAGACGTTTGGCAAAAGGCCTGCTGCAGAAACACAGTCTGTGACTTGATTTTGCTGAAGATTTCATCTGTGAAGATTTTCTTTTCCAGTTACAAAGTTCTCCCAAGAGGACATAGCTTCTTTTTGGAAGCCTGTGAAGTGTTGGCAAGTCTTGCCCTGTTTACCATGGAAACTTGTACTTGGATAGAATTACAGCGTATGACCTGGTACAAGCATAGATGGATGTCTGATGCCTGCTATTTTCTTTTCATATTGATTTGAATTTCATAAACCACAGAACCAGATCAAATGACTTTGATCTTTCCTGTTCATTCGTTCATGGTGACATACAGTCATATTCATATAGACTTGAAAATAGATTGGCAGATAACAGAACATATGTTACTCTTGAAATGTATAGATTTGGTTCTAATTAATCTACAGATTGCTCTACTAAGTGCTTCAGTCATGTCCAACACTTTGCGACCCTATGGGCTGTAGTCTGCCAGTGTCCATGGGATTCTCCAGGCCAGAATACTAGAGTGGGTAGCCTATGCCTTCTCCAAAGGATTTTCCCGAGCCAGGAATCAAACCAGGGTCTCCTGCATTGCAGGTGGATTCGGCATCAGCTGAGCTACAGGGAAGCCATTTTACTCTAATCTACAGAGGGTTGTCTGAAAAGAGAGCAGTCCATTTGTAAGCATGGATGATTTAATATTGACTTGTCTATTTTTTTTTCCTTCAGTTCAGTTCAGTTCAGTTCAGTTCAGTTCAGTCCCTCAGTTGTGTCCAACTCTTTGCGACCCCATGAATCACACCACGCCAGGCCTCCCTGTCCATCACCATCTCCCAGAGTTCACTCAGACTCACGTCCATCGAGTCAGTGATGCCATTCAGCCATCTCATCCTCTGTCGTCCCCTTCTCCTCCTGCCCCCAATCCTTCCCAGCATCAGAATCTTTTCCAGTGAGGCAACTCTTTGCATGAGGTGGCCAAAGTACTAGAGTTTTAGCTTTAGCATCATTCCTTCCAAAGAAATCCCAGGGCTGATCTCCTTCGGAATGGACTGATTGGATCTCCTTGTAGTCCAAGGGACTCTCAAGAGTCTTCTCCAACACCACACTTCAAAAGCATCAATTCTTCAGTGCTCAGCCTTCTTCACAGTCCAACTCTCACATCCATACATGACTATTGGAAAAACCATAGCCTTGACTAGACGGACCTTAGTCGGCAAAGTAATGTCTCTGCTTTTGAATATGCTATCTAGGTTGGACGGTCATAACTTTTCTTCCAAGGAGTAAGCGACTTTTAATTTCATGGCTGCAGTCCCCATCCGCAGTGATTTGGGAGCCCCCCAAAATAAAGTCTGACACTGTTTCCACTGTTTCCTCGTCTATTTCCCATGAAGTGATGAGACCAGATGCCATGATCTTCGTTTTCCGAATGTTGAGCTTTAAGCCAACTTTTTTGCTCTCCTCTTTCACTTTCATCAAGAGGCTTTTTAGTTCCTCTTCACTTTCTGCCATAGGGTGGTGTCATCTGCATATCTAAGGTTATTGATATTCCTCCCAGCAATCTTGATTCCAGCTTGTGTTTCTTCCAGCCCAGCGTTTCTCATGATGTACTCTGCATAGAAGTTAAATAAGCAGGGTGACAATATACAGCCTTGACGTACTCCTTTTCCTATTTGGAACCAGTCTGTTGTTCCATGTCCAGTTCTAACTGTTGCTTCCTGACCTGCATATAGATTTCTCAAGAGGCAGGTCAGGTGGTCTGGTATTCCCATCTCATTCAGAATTTTCCACAGTTTATTGTGATCACACAGTCAAAGGCTTTGGCATAGTCAATAAAGCAGAAAGAGATGTTTTTCTGGAACTCTCTTGCTTTTTCCATGATCAGGAAGTTCTAAAACTACCATATGCTTTGAAACTGCATTGATGGGCTAATTTTTTTTAATGAGAAAGAAAATAGAAAAATCTAGGCTTGCCTATAAACTGGTATTCTGCTTTCCTCTAAGAAACTGTTTTAAATATCTGGCTCAGAACTGAGTAAAAAAAAATTATTTTTATGTTTTTGGGAAATAGTTAACAGTTATAGCTCAGGACCTCATCACTTCTTGCCTGGATTACTGTAACAATTCTAACTTGATTCCAGACCACAGTTCTCATATCCTATTCTCAATCTGTTTGCCACACTCCTAATGGCACTGTCATTCAAAAAACAGATCTGATCACCCCAATCCAATGCTCAAAACCCTTCAAATGTTTTAGGAGTACTTTTAGGACAGAATGCCAAATTAGTGTGGCATACAAAGCTCTATGCTAGTCTTCCATTTGCTGCACACAATTCTGACTCAATATTCCACTGTATACATGTTACTCGCTTGAATTTTCACTCAGCTGTGCCTCTCTACCATTGAACCAGCTGCTCCCAAACATATAATGTCACTACAGTAACTCCCTGCTCTTTCCATGGCTTGCTCCTATTCAGTTTACAGCTCATAGGCCACTTTCTCCAAAAACCATTGCAAATTTTCTCATCTAGCACGGGTGCCCTCCACAAGTATTCCAGGAACACTTGTGCATATCTTCAGGATGACAGCTATCACTCAGCATTGCATTTTAATGGCATGGAAGTCCCAAGAGACCACAGTTTATCCTGAGTTTACCAAATATCCCAGCAGGTAGATGGTACTCAATGAAAACTGATCAAATTATGAGCAAAAGGATGATTGAGGGAATAAAATTTAGGGGTCTTTTTCCAGTTATACTTGGAGACACTGAAATCTTGAATTTGTACTTTTGAATGGATCTCAATTATCAGAAATCATTTTTCCTGTTCTTACACTTTGAGAAGACAACTCAATTTAAGAACCAAGTTGACTTCAAAGAAAGGTTAGGTGAGCTGAAAAGGATTAAAGCATGCCCTTTTCATGGTTAGCACCGCCATGACTCAATGTCTCAGGAAGTATCTGAAGCATGTAGCAACTCCAAAGCACTGGATGCTGAAAAACTGATCAACGTGCTTGTTCCTTGTCCATCTACCAGTCCTCACATGCCTGAGGGAAAGTCTCCCCCTCATCGTTTTCTAAGGAACAGACCTAAGTATGCTCTGATAGGAGATGAAGAAGATCTGCATGCACAACAGTTTATCAAGATTGATGGCAGCCCTGGTGGTCCAGTGGCTAAGACTCCATGCTCCCAACACAAGGGGCCCTGGTTCCATCCCTGGTCAGGGAACTAGGTCCCACATGCTACAACTAAAACCCAGTGCAACCAAACAAATAAAAAAATACAAGAGAGGGGAAAAAAAAAAAGATTGATGGCAGAGATCCAAACTGATGTAACCTAACCTGCCCTGCTGGATTAATAGATGTAATCAGCCTTAACAAGACCAGAGAGGATTCCCCTCTCTTCTACGACACCAAAGGTCACTTTGCTGTTCATTGTAGTCCACCTGAGGAAGCTAAGTACAAGTTGCGTAAAGTGAGAAAGACCTTTTTTGGACACAAAAGGAATCCCTCATCTGGTAACTCATGATGCTCATACCACCTACCTCCCTGATCCCCTCATCAAAGTGAATGACACCGTTCAGATTGATATGGAGACAAACAAGATTTATCCATTCCACCAAGCTGAACACCAGTAACCCGTATATGGTGACCAGAGGTGCTAACCTGGGAAGAATTGGTATGATCACCAACAGAAAGAGACCTCCTGGTTCTTTTGATATGGTTCATGTGAAAGATGCCAAAGGCAACAGCTTTGCCATCCGGTTCACTAACATTCTTGTTATTGGCAAAGGCAGCAAACCACAGACATCTCTTCCCAAAGGAAAAGGGATCCATCCCACCATTGCTGGATGAGAGAAAGAAAAGACTCGCAGTCAACAGGCTGAAGTGATCTCTAGGTTATGTGATTGGAAAGATCTTTATACTTCATTGAAGGTAAGATGGCTTGATTTGAAAATATGTGGGTTATTTTCAAATGTCTTTGGGTAATTGACTTCTATAATAACTCCACAGTGAAAAAAGAACAGACTCTATGTGACTACAATACCTTTTATACCATGAAATTTTTGCACCTTGCTTTGTGTCTCTGGATATACCTCCCAGCTTACAGTCTATGAAAACTTGAATAGAATTTGTATCCTGTTGTGTGAAAGTAGTATAAATCTTAGTTATGTTGAATTTGTTCCTTTCAGGTCTACTATATCCTTCTACTTTTCTGTATATTTATTCTATTAATTTTTGAGTTTGATATTGAAACTAAAATTTTATCCACTTTAAAAAAATAATTGTACTATACAGTGGAACTATATGTAACCTTGTTCTGTATTTTCCAAGTCTCCTGTAAATGTGTTACCACATTTTCAAAATTAAAAATAAAATAAAATGGAGAACCAGCAGGGACCTGCTGTGTGGCAAGGGAATTCTGTTCAGTATTATGTAACAATCTAAATGGAAAAAGAATTTGAAAGAGAATAGATACATGTATATGTATAACTGAATCACTTTGTTGTACAGCTGAAACTAACACAACACTGTTAATCAACTCTACTTCAATACAAAATAAAAAGTTGGGACTTCAAAAAAAGCTAATGTGGCATGACTAATTATTAATACAATCATCATTCAAATGATTTTGTGACCCTTTTCAGTGTGTATATTATATTGACCAACCCCAAGGATCTAAAATAAAGATGGCAACTTCAGTTTGTAACCAGTAAATAGCCTTTAATTAGTCCATAAACATTTAGGATAAAATTATTTTAAACTCACTTCAATACAAAACAGTTAACATAAGTGATATTCTTTAGAATTTTTGGTAAAAAGTATTTTATTAACTTGAACTAGCAAGAGCGTTTACAAATCCCCCTCAGATTTGAAACAATCTGTTCGCAGGATTTGCGACTTTTCCATTTGTTTTCCTTCCTTCCTACATATATATTGATGGTTCAAAAGCCCAGTCTTTAAGTCCAGTGGCAATAAATTCAACTTTAGTCTGAATTTGTATTTCCTGACATCTTCCACCTAGTCTCCAAGAGATAAAAACAATGCTTGAAATTTAGCCTTCTATGTAGAAAAAAGTCTGTAGTGTGATATGAAGTGCTACAGATCTGTAACCCCCAAAATGCTTCCCTTCCCACCCCCTGCCCTTATCAGTAAATATCTGAAACTGTTACATCAACAGAAACACGTAACAAGAGAGAATACTTAAGATGTCAAAGGGAATTACCACTGACTTAAATTCACTCTGCCTATTATGTTTCCCTATCTGCCTTATTTGCCAGGAAGCTCAGAGTCAAATTTATTATTCAGTTGTAGTAAGATCAGTCCGGGGTGTTCATTGGAATAACTGATGTTGAAGCTGAAACTCCAATACTTTGGCCACCTGATGTGAAGAGCTGACTCATTTGAAAAGACTGATGCTGGGAAAGATTGAGCGCAGGAGGAGAAGGGGATGACAGAGGATGAGATGGTTGGATGGCATCACCGACTCAATGGACATGAGTTTGGGTGAACTCCGGGAGTTGGTGATGGACAGGGAGACCTGGCATGCTGCAGTTCATGGGGTTGCAAAGAGTTGGACACAACTGAGTGACTGAACTGAGTTGAAGACTTTTCTACTTCCTGCTTCAGTTAGAAGGCCCATCCCTTTTTCAAAATTATATGGACAATATGTGACCCCCTAAAGTCACATGTTGAAGTCCTAATCCCCAGTGTGTCTATATTTGGAAATAGGGTGCTCTAAGGATGTAATTAAGGTTCAGTTCAGTTCAGCCACTCAGTCATGTCCAACTCTTTGCAACCCCATGGACTGCAGCATGCCAGTCTTCCCTGTCCATCACCAATTCCCAGAGCTTGCTCAAACTCATGTCCATGGAGTCAGTGATGTCATCCAACCATCTCATTCTCTGTCATCCCCCTCTCCTCCTGCCTTCAGTCTTCCAAGTATCAGGGTCTTTTCTAATGAATCGGTTCTTCATATCAGGTGGCCAAAGTATTGGAGCTTCAGCTTTAGCATCAGTCTGTCCAATGAATATTCAGGACTGATTTCCTTTAGGATGGATTGGTTTGAATTCTTTGCAGTCCAAGGGATTCTCAAAAGTCTTCTCCAACACCACAGTTCAAAAAATCACCAATTCTTCAGCATTCAGCGTTCTTTATGGCCCAGTTCTCACATCCATCCATGACTACTGCAAAAACCATAGCTTTGACTAGACAGACCTTTGTCAGCAAAGTAATATCTCTGCTTTTTAATTTACTGTCTAGGTTGGTCATAGCTTTTCTTCCAAGGAGCATCTTTTAATTTCATGACTTCAGTCACCATCTGCAGTGATGTTTGGATCCCAAGAAAATAAAGTCTGTCACAATTTCTGTTGTTTCCCCATCTATTTGCCATGAAGTGATGGGACAGGATGCATGTCCCTTGATGTAATTAAGGTTTCATAAGATTATAAGGGTGAGGCCCTGATCCTATAGGATCGGTGTCCTTACAAGAAGAGACACGAGACAGATGCTACTCTCCTTCCTTTTCTAACTCTCTCTGCACACACACCAAGAAAAAGCTATATGAGAACACTGCAAGAAGGCAGCCAGAAAGAGAACTCTCACCAGAAACCAAATGAGCTGGAACCCTGATCATGGACTTCCAGCCTCTAGAACCATAAGAAAATTAATTTCTGTTGATTAAGCCGCCCAGTCTACAGTAAGCTCAAGATGACTATTATATATACGATGCCTGTCTTCTCTTTTCATCTGACTCTTCACTGTTTACCGGGAACCCTGTCTCTCATTCCTGGTCACCATAAACTCTGCTGGGCTGCATCTCCCATCATCCATCTACCAGTCATGAAAACTTCAAAAAATATATTTCACAGACTGAATGAGATTAAGAAGGATAGTAACTCAGCACAGTGATCTGGGGTCTACTCACAAACCATACTCGCAAACTTAAAATCGATCTTGTTTATTATTTTTCTAGAGTCCTTCTATAACTTTGTAAAAAGCAATATAACCTTTTTTTTCATATAGTGTCCAGTTTTATAAGTGATGTTTCTGTAAAACTAGCAAAATTGACAGGTGTGATACTATGGCTTAGTTTCATGGATGGTGTGTTACTCCTATCCTATTTTTCTTTTCATGTTTTCCTGTGCTTTTTTTTTTTCTAATTTTTAACATGATCCACCACCCAGTCCCACTCCACCATTCTCAAGATTTCCCCTCCTAACAAAGTCAGCAAATGATCTCAGCATTGCCTGTATCTTTGATATCATTCAACTTAACCTGTGAAAACTGTTTTCTTCTCATAAGACATACTCCAGACAGCCTGTAAGCTTCATGAACTGCACTCTCTTCTAAGGGAAGTACACATGTTTAGAGAATAGCAAGGCTAGTAGTATTCAATTAATAGTTTTTGTGTCAAGAAAATAAAATCATTAAGATAACAAGTTTCCGCTACAGCTCACATGCTTAAAACTTTCTTTGAAAATTCTCCTTAGGGTTTCCCTGTGGGCTCAGCAGTAAAGAATCTGCCTCCAGTGTAGGAAATATGGGTTCAGTCCCTGGTCCAGGAAGGTCCCATATGCCCCAAGGCAATTAAGCCCAAGTGCCACAACTACTGACCCTGTGCTCTAGATCCACGGAACTGCAGTTACCGAAGCCTTTGCCCACTACAGCCTGTGTTCTGCAACAAGAGAAGCCGCCACAGCGAGAGGCCTGCGCATTGCAGCTAGAGAATAGCCCCCACTCACAACTAGAGAAAAGTCCAAGCAGTAATCAAGGCCGAGCAAAGCCAAAACTAAATAAAGAAAAAAAATTTTAATTACCTCTATAAGTTAAAATATTTTGTATTTGTACTGAATGAAAATTTGCATTACTGGAATATTTGAGAAAAATCCACTTAGACATTTTTTCTTCCTTAGGTGAGGAAATAAAGAAATAACATTTGTGTTTTTCAAAACTGTATTTGGTCCTTTTTACACAAGTGGTGGAACTTTGTTGATTTCTGTGTGGTTAGACTTCAGAGTGAGATAATTTTAATGAAAAACAGGAAAAATAATAAGCTGAAGTTAAATGTTATTTGGAAATATTTTATGAGCAACTGAGAAAAACTCTTACAGCTCTCTCGATATATTTGTCAAGATTAACCTCCTAGGCATTTAGACATTGAATAAAGTTAATTGACTCAAGATGTAATAGTGACTAACTAGAGAATGAGCATTTCCACTTAGCTGCCAAGCATGGATATTAAGTGTTCCTCTATACAGGGTACTGGACTTCCCAGGTGGTGTCAAAGGTAAAGAACCTGTGTGCCAATGCAGGAGACATAAGAGATGCAAGTTTGATCCCTGGGTCAGGTAGATCCCCTGCAGAAGGACATGGCAACTAGTTCCCGCATTCTTGCCTGGAGAATCCCGTGGACAGTGGAACCTGGTGGGCTACAGTCAATAGGGTCACAAAGAGACATGACTGAAGTGACTTAGCATGCAGATGGTGTACTAAAAAAGACTGTTGTTCAGGAGAGTGAGCACAGATCTCACGTCTTTAAGTATTAAAGTACTTAGTGTTTTCTAGAAATACCTTGAAAAAACTTACCAGGCCTGACATGCATGGTGTTCCAAGGACTCCCACATACAGATCTTGCTAGTTTACCAACTCATAACCCTATCTACTCTCCAACAAAACTAAACCTCTCCTTGACCACACTACCTAATGTCTTCCACCCAACTTATGCCTTATATTATCCTGTTTGCTTCATAACACTTAACACTGTCTGCAGCTACCTAATTTATTTACGATCTGTCCCATGTCCCTTAGAATGAAAGTCACATGAGAACCAGGATTTTTCCTTGTTTAGCGCTGAGTATCCAGGGGCTAGGACAGTGTTTGTCACACAGTATGTACTCTATAAATATTTATAGACTGAATGAATGAAATACTTCTTATAAACATCGGAACTTCATTGCCTCTGTGTCTTAGCATGTAAAACTTCTTCCATCAAGAATATCTGTACTTTCCTTCCACTATACATATTCATGCTCCAATTAAAGTTTTATAGCACTCAGGCCTGTGTGGGAGGTGACAGTGTGCAGGATTCAGCTCTCTTCAAAGAGTGGAAGATATTTAAGGAATCACCAATTGTGTTCTTTCACATGCACAGACCCACCAGCACACATGCACACACATACACAACTAGCAGAGCATCACTTAGGAAGCATTTATTACATTAATTAATGAGACTAATGTAACATTCAAGCTCTAAATGTGATTTTATATTAGCTAGAAACAGAACAAGAAAAGTGAACCCATCTTTTGATTAGTGCTGTGGCATGGCAGGAGAAATATATCAATTATGTATGTTTGATTCACACAGAAACTGCAAGACTGGTGAAATTCTGACATAAATTCAGATCATCGGTTAATAGACCTTTGCTTGTTTGTCCCCTGTCCAGCTTATGGGACATATCCAGGATTTCCCATGGCATTGCATGTGAATTTGGAAAGGAGAAAAAAACAGAATCTTCCCAAATCTACATAAATCTTCAGGGGTTTACTGTCATGGGTTTATGTCAGGCTGACCTCTGTTTTGCCCTGCTTAGAGAATTCAGCTTGAATGGGTCAGTCGTGATTTATGAAGGCAGAAATAGAAACGCATGTGTTCATCTTTTGGACTGAAGGATCTTACCAGGTCAGCCATGCTAGTCCCACTCATTTTTCCAACCACCACATTCTCTTTTCTCATTCCTCTTTCTTCACACACAGTCTAACAGCCTATTCAGCAATAAGCTTTTTCAACTACACTCTAAGAACTAGCAGGACTTATAATAACAGTGAGTACTCTGTGAGAAAGTCAGTGTTTAATCTCATCTTTTTCTCTTACCTCTATGCTCATCCTTTGCCTTATAACACAGAAATATGTCCTTTTTATTTATTTGCTCTGTAAGACCTCTGGCTGGGTGTAGAGGTAAATGTAATCTGCAGATGATAACATAGTATATTTTGGCTTTTGACGTGTGTGTTACAAATTGCCAATGATTCCCAAGATTCATTTCATGATATCCCAGTTGTAATATCCCAAAAGATATCATAAAACTCTCAAAACTAAAATAATTTGGATTTACCATTAAATTTCTGAAGTAAATATGGAACAATAGCATTTCTTGACACAAAAATAAGCAAGTTGTTCTATCTCGAAACAGATTAAGAACTATTTATTGTTCTCAGAGACAGATTCAGTTCATTTCATGAATATTGGTTACTGAACACAAAGTTTAGATGTGTTCTGATGATAATAACTGAATTCATGTTTGTTTCATTCAAAGTCTTTTTATGTCAAAATATTTATTCATCTTTAAGACTTTGGAATTAGAAACCTGATGTGTGTGGGAAGGCTACATGGACAACGATTTGGAGTTGCACCAAGTCACTCCCAGGCTTTAAGGTGGCTTTCTAACATTGAAAAACATTGAAAAACTACAAGAATTACCTTGTAGTCAAGATAGAGAGATATATATTTATTGAAACCAATCCATTTTACTCATGCTGGTGAGAGTGAGACATGACTATGGCTTCCTCACAAGACTGCCTTTAAACATGGTTGAAAACATCCTATACAAATTGGGACATGAATTAGAAACAAGAGGAGATAGGGAAAGGTTATTTGCACAGACTCAGTCCCAAATGCACATGCATAGAGTTGGGAAGTATTTTGCTTGGTACCAGTACACTCAACACAAATTACACTTGCTATTGTTGTTATTCAGTTGCTAAGTCATGTCTGACTCTTTGTGACCCAATGAACTTTAGGCACTCCAGGCTCCTGTCCATCGCTATGTCCTGGAGTTTGCTCACATTCACATCTATTGAGTCAGTGATGCTATCTAACCATCTCATCATCAGTCATCCCTTTCTCCTCCTGCCCTCAATCCTTCCCAGCATCAGCGTCTTTTCCAATGAATCAGCTTTTCACATCAGGTGGCCAAAGTACTGGAGCTTTAGCATCAGTCCTTTCAATGAATATTCAGGGTTGATTTCCTTTAAGATTGACTGGTTAGATTTCCTTGCTGTCCAAGGGAATCTCAAGAGTCTTCTCCAGCACCAAGTTTGAAAGCATCAATTCTTTGGCACTCAAGCCTTCTTTATGGTCCAACTCTCACATCCATCCATACATGACTACTGGAAAAACCATAGCTTTGACTACACAGACCTTTGTCAGCAAAGCGATATCTGCTTTTTAATATGCTGTCTAGGTTTGTCATAGCTTTTCTTCCAAGGAGCAAACATTTTTTTAATTTTATGGCTGCAGTCACCATTTGCAGAGATTTTGGAGCCCAAGAAAAGAAATCTGTCATGCTTCCATTTTTACCCTTTTATTTGCTTGAAGTGATGGGACGGGATGCCATGATCTTAGTTTTTTAATGCTGAGTTTTAAGCCAGATTTTTCAGTCTCCTCTTTAACCCTCATCAACAGGCTCTTTAGTTCCTCTTCACTTTCTGTCATTAGAGTGCTATCATCTGCATATCTGATATTGTTGGTTAATGATAATTAGAACTTATTTCTTAGTATTTATTCAGTACTTAGCACGTACCAGAAATTGTTAAAGTCATTTAACATGTTAATCCTTTAAGTCTCCCAGCAGATAGTAGGGGCTAGGCTACTTTTATTGCTTTCAACATTTTACAAATAAAGAAACAAACATAAAAAGAATAAGTAACCTGACCC
>SJYC01122688.1:0-11272 GCA_006408675.1 Madoqua kirkii | reverse complement strand
GACAATATGTTCAACATTATTAGGAAAGAAATGCAAATTAAAACTACAATGAGATACCTACTTCATACCCACTAAAGTGGCTATCAAAAAAATTAAAAAAAGAACACTAATAAGTGTTGGTGAGGATATAGAAATTGGAACCCTCATATATTGCTGGTGGGCATGTTAAATAGTGCAACTTCTTTGGAAAACAGTTCCTCAAAATTCTATCATCACTCAGCAACTTCACTTCAATGGATATACACAAGAGAAATGAAAACACATCTACACACAGAAAAACTTGTACACAAATGTTCACAGCATTTATCAGGGCCAAAAGTAGAAACAACTTAAATGTCTATCAACTGATAAGTGGAGAAATAAAATGTGGTAAATCTATGTAGTAGAATATCATTCAGGCATAAAACAGAATAGTTTATACACTACAACACATATGAAAACATATATGAACCTTGAAAACAAGATTTCTTTTTCATTTCTAGTTACTTTTCATCACTAAGTAACAGAAGTCAGACACAAAAGGCCATATGTTGTATGATACCATTCATGTGAAATATACAAATCTATGGAAACAGCAAGTAGATTAGTGCTTGCCTATGGCTCAAGACTGACTGGGGGAGGGAGGAGTCAGACACAACTAAGCTGGAGAATCCCAGGGACGGGGGAGCCTGGTGGGCTGCCGTCTGCGGGGTCACACAGAGTCGGACATGACTGAAGTGACTTAGCAGCAGCAGCAGCATGGATGGATATGGGCTTACCAGGCAGCACTAGTGGTAAAAACCCTGCCTGCCAATGTAGGAGGCATAAGAGACATGGATTTGATCCCTAGGTTGGGAAGATCCCCTGGAGGAGGGCACGGCAACCCACTCCACTATTCTTGCCTAGAGAATCCCCATGGACAGAGGAGCCTGGCTGGTTTACAGTCCATGGGGTCACAAAGAGTGAACACAACTGAAGTGACATGTGAATGGATTCCAAACATGTGAATGGATACAGGGTTTGTGGAGAGGAAACAAAGAAGGTCTAAAATTAGACTGTGGTGATGATTACACAACCATGTGAATACATTTACAAACACACTGAATTCACCCTTTAAATGGGTAAACTGCATAGTAAGCTAATCATAACTCAATAAATCTCAATTTTTTTTAAGGGAGAGAGAGAAAAAAGAAGTCAGTACACAAAACTTGTTTATCAATAGTGTTGGTTAGAAATGCGTATCATCGTCAGGGTGATTGTCTAGAGGCAGGAAATGACTCTTGGCTCTCTGCTGCTCTACAGCACCCTCATGAATCTAGGCTCTTGAATTCATGGGTCCTGCTCTTTGACACCTGATGGTTACAAGAAGAATGCTGTACCTCCAAATACCCAATCAAAACAGGAGCAATAGGAAGAGGGCAGTGATACTTCTGTCCTAAGCAAAGCTTTCAAAGACATAACTGGCTGACTCCCACTTATATCTCATTTGCTGAGAACCACGTCCTATGGCCACCCTCAGCTTCACAAGAGCCTTAAGAAGTAAGTGATTTTCACATGACAGCTCTGTTCAAAGTAAGAGTTTTGTAGGCAGTGAAGAAGGGAAGGGTAGAAAAACAACTGCCATAACACCTCTCTCCACACACAAACCCTGGAAGCACTCCTGACATAGAATTACACTAAGTCTTAATTTAAAAAAAAAAAAAAACACAAGATTTACATCTGCTCTCTATGCGGTCACACAGAGTCGGACACGACTGAAGCGACTTAGCAGCAGCAGCATCCTGGTTGGAACAGAATATAAGCAAATCTCTCCCTCCTTTCACCTTTCCTTATCCCTCTTCTGGCCACTGGGATGGCTTTCTTGCTATTGAGGCCAACTTTTAGATGCTTTACTTTCTAGTCTCTGGAAATTCCCAGATAGTTTGAGTGTGTGTTGACCAAAGAAAACACACAAGTATGTGCACACACACACGTGCACATGCACACACACACACACAATATCCTCCTGCTGCTGCTGCTCCTGCTGCTGCTGCATCACTTCAGTCGTGTCCGACTCTGTGCAACCCCAGAGATGGCAGCCCAGCAGGATCCCCTGCCCCTGGGATTGTCCAGGCAAGAACACTGGAGTGGCTTGCCATTTCCTTCTCCAATGAACGGAAGTGAAAAGTGAAAGTGAAGTCGAACAGTGCTTAGTCCAACTCTTAGCGACCCCATGGACTGCAGCCTACCAGGCTCCTCTGTCCATGGGATTTTCCAGGCAAAAGAGTACTAGAGTGGAGTGCCATTGCCTTCTCCGACACAATATCCTGACCACATGTGAAATGCTCTGGTTTTCTAAGAAGGAAGAAAACTTGACTTCTCTTCCCATAATCTGTTGGCTTCATACCCTTCAACGTTTTCCCCCAACACACAAAGACCACCCCTCCACACAAAGTTCCTTTTACTTTTCTCCCTAGAAAGTCACCTTCAGTCTCTCTTAAGGCTGCTGTCTTCACCTACTCCGTGGTAATTTTCTCAGGTACATTCCTCTATTTTAGCCATGTCAACATAGAAAAGCAAAACGTGGTGGGATTAAGAGCTAGTTTCTGTGACACAGGTTTCTCTCAGAAGCCATTCCATTTCAGATCTTTACGTGGACCCGACAGTTTGCACCATCATATTTAGAAGTTCACCTTTTATTAAGGAAATACTTCATGCCAGACAGTATGCCAGACACTACCATGTGCCAGACACTAAATGCTCAGCACGCATCAATATTATTGCTAACATTACCCTTTAAGATTAGTGTCCTAGACCCAAAGCAGCTGAGTAGCTTTCTAACTAGTTAGCTGCAGGACTGACATTTGAAGCCAGGTCTGTCCAACTTTAAAATCCATACTATAGTATGGATGAGAGGGAACACCTTATTGTACCTAAGCCTCCAGATTCAATCAGTAAATGTCATCAGACCTCCAAGATATTTTTTTAAAGTAATATTCTTTAATATTAAGATGGAAATAGTTTCTAAACCAGTAAATATCATTATGTCTGAAAATAGAATCTTTATTGATGTATAAGAATGAGTAAGGGTACCACTTGTTTCAGGATCAATATCATGGAGCCATCTTAACGCTCAGTCTATTACCTATGAATTTCTTTTTGCTATATGGAACACAAAAGTCCAAAGGAAATTCACAGAAAATCTCCCCAGGACTTCCCTGGCAGTCCAGTGGTTCAGACTGCTTGCTTCCCTCGCTTCCACTGCAGAGGGCATGGGTTCGATCCCAAGTCAGGGAACTAAGATCCCATAAGCAGCTGTGGTGTGACCAAAAAAAAAAAAAAAGTGAAAAAAAAAAACTTTCCTAAAAATGAATTATCAAATGTATTTACAACATAATGTAGAATAAAAATCATCCACTCAGATTCATTGGATAACAGTTTCCCCAATTGATTAATTTTTTAAATGTTCTCTATTCCAAATTATAAGTTCACTGAATATAACATTTCCATAAACTTTAAGTTATAAAGGGATTTCAAGCATAAGTTCTCGAAACAATTAAATAGACTGCCTTGGTAGAATTTCTTCAATTATTCAGTGGCTGAGGGATTTACATGTGCAATATATTCCATAAACTCATAAAGCATGATGCTACTGACTTTTATTTACCAAGAGATAAGTGTTCAGTTCAGTTCAGTCACTCAGTCGTGTCTGATTCTTTGCAACCCATGAACCGCAGCATGCCAGGCCTCCCTGTCCATCACCAACTCCTGGAGTTTACCCAAACTCATGTCCATTGAGTCGGTGATGCCATCTAGCCATCTCATCCTCTGTCGTCCTCTTCTCCTCCTGCCTTCAATCTTTCCAACATGAGGGTCTTTTCAAAAGAGTCAGCTCTTCGCATGAGGTGGCCAAAGTACTGGAGTTTCAGCTTCAACATCAGTTCCTCCAATGAAAACCTAGGACTAATTTCCTTTAGGATGGATTGGTTGGATCTCCTTGCAGTCTAAGGGACTCTCAAGAGTCTTCTCCAGCACCACAGTTCAAAAGCATTAATTCTTCTGCGCTCAGCTTTCTTTATAGTCCAACTCTAACATCCATACATGACCACTGGAAAAACTACAGCCTTGACTAGATGGAACTTAGTTGGCAAAGTAATGTCTCTGCTTTTTAATATGCTGTCTAGGTTGGTCATAACTTTTCTCCCAAGGAGTAAGCGTCTTTTAATTTCATGGCTGAAGTCACCATCTGCAGTGATTTTGGAGCCCAAAAAATAAAGTCAGCCACTGTTCCACTGTTTCCCCATCTATTTGCCATGAAGTGATGGGACTGGATGCCATGATCTTAGTTTTCTGAATGTTGAGCTTTAAGCCCTCTTTTTCACTCTCCTCTTTTACTTTCATCAAGAGGCTCTTTAGATCTTATTCACTTTCTGCTATAAGGGTGTTGTCATCTGCATATCTGAGGTTATTGATCTTTCTCCCAGCAATCTTGATTCCAGCTTGTGCTTCCTCTAGTCCAGCGTTGCTCATGATGTACTCTGCATATAAGTTAAATAAGCAGGGTGACAATATACAGCCTTGACGTACTCCTTTTCCTATTTGGAACCAGTCTGTTGTTCCATGTCCAGTTCTAACTGTTGCTTCCTGACCTGCATATAGGTTTCTCAAGGGGCAGGTCAGGTGGTCTGGTATTCCCATCTCTTGAAGAATGTTCCATAGTTTATTGTGGTCCACACAGTCAAAGGCTTTGGCATAGTCAATAAAGCAGAAATAGATGTTTTTCTGAAACTCTCTTGCTTTTTTGATGATCCAGCAGATGTTGGCAATTTAATCTCTGGTTCCTCTGTCTTTTCTAAAACCAGTTTGAACATCTGGAAGTTCACAGTTCACGTATTGCTGAAGCCTGGCTTGGAGAATTTTGAGCATTACTTTACTAGCGTGTGAGAAGTGTGCAATTGTGTGGTAGTTTGAGCATTCTTTAGCATTGCCTTTCTTTGGGATTAGAATGAAAACTGACCATTTCCAGTCCTGTGGCCACTGCTGAGTTTTCCAAATTTGCTGACATATTGAGTGCAGCACTCTTCTAGCATCATCTTTTAGGATTTGAAATAGCTTAACTGGAATTTCATCACCTCCACTAGCTTTGTTCATAGTGATTCTTCCTAAGGCCCACTTGACTTCACATTCCAGGAGATAAGTGTATCGTTCATTTATTCTCAGAACAAAGTCTACCTTTGACACCTCGTATTATGTCAAATTTCATCATATGGTGGGAAACAATCACTAAGATAGAAAAATAAAACAATTTCTAGACTTTCCAGTAGCCTTAAAAAAAAGAAGTCACAGCTAAGTCAGTATTTTGGAATCTGAAATGCTCTTTTACATAAGAATGAGATCCATAACAGGACAAGTCAGTCCACAAATGTTACCTGGGAAATATATAACATTCCTGAAGCCAAGGGCAAATGCTTCTAGGAAATCTAGTTGCTCAATATTTTTTCTTTTTTTCCCCTTCCCCTATCAACATGGTATATAAGCCCAAATTGCTAACTACCCGTTTCAGTTATTCATTCTAAGCACTCCCATGAGTGAGTACGTATTTTTTTTCTTTTGCTAATGTATTGCTTGTCAGTTTGATTTGAACATCTTCAGAACTAAACAGGAGAGGGTAGAGGACAGAGGTCCAATTTGCTTTGAGATGAACTGGGGGAAAAGCCTACTCAACATGAACACACAGAATCAAAAGTTCATACCTCCTTTTGTATGCCCTCAAATCCCCTATTAGTGGTAGCACATGGCCAAAGTGTTTGGTGCCTCAGATGAGGAAAAATTTAAATTATGGCAAACGTCTCCTTATCCAAGATTGAGGCATGACTTATCTAGGAGCAGACTCTTGTTAGGTGGGTTATCATTTGAACTGTAGCTTTTTTTCTTGTATGCAAGTAAAAGGCAGGCAGGCAGCCAAGTCCTGGGGAAAACTGGTGAAACTATAAAGTCCCTTCCAGGTTAGACCACTTTGTATGCAGTACTCAAGAGAAGCTGACCAGTTTATTCAAGAATCCCAAGATCCCTGGGAGGAAAAGTCCTTAAGCCCCATATGACCCAGGTAGATCAGAGTGGCTAGAGTGTAGTCCACTGGTGTGAAAAGATACTGAAACTGGGACTTAAACCCAGCCAAAACCCAGATCAGAACTTGAACCCATAGTTTTTATTTTTTAATTAATTTAATACTTTATTCCATTTCACAATACTGCATTGGTTTTGCCATACACTGACATGAATCAGCCACAGATGTACACGATCACCCAATGCCGAAGCCCCCCCCCCCACCTCCCACCCCACACCATCTTCTACAGTCCATGGGGCTGGAGAGAGTCGGGCCTGTCTCTTATACACATCTAGATGTGTATAAGAGACAGCCCCACACCATCTCCCCGGATCATCCCGTACACCAGCCCCCAGCATCCTGTATCCTGTATTGAACATAGACTAGTGCTTCATTTCTTATATGATTGTATACATGTTTCAGTGCCATTCTCCCCAGTCAAACCCATAGTTTTTTAACTGAAATCACACACCTAGTTTAAGGACTTAATGAAGCTCTGGTTCTTGCTGTCTCATTGCAGAAAGAATTTGGTGACAAAGTGACAGGTAGGAAGTGAATTTATTTACAGAGAAACACACTCCACAGACAGAGGGTGGGCCACCTCAGAAGGTGAAAGTGGCCTATTTCATGTAAAATACATTCTTAGCAATCATTTAGTATTTTGAGGTCACATGTTTCCCCACTGACCTCCAAAATAAGATCAGAGTCAGTCTTTCAATGCACTTTATTTTAAGGAATATTTCTTAACCATCGGTACACCTGCTCCTCCTTTCTTTACCTCCTACCTAATGAGCAAAGAGAGAAGGAAATGCCTTAACACAGTACTACAGGTTAAGATCGAAAGCCCAAGAGTGCAGATTCTTCTGACAGTATATTCTAGTTTCTTTTCATTACAAATGTCAGACATCCAGCTCAAATTAATTTAATTTAAAATTTAAAGAATTTAAGAATCTATTTGCCTATGTATCTAAAAAGTCTAAAAATGGAACTAGTTTTAGACACGACTTTCCCTGGGCATCTAAATGATGCAATCAGGCTTCTTTCCACCTTTAACTTTGCTTCCTTCCATGAGTTGGTCCTCTCTTATAGCCACAGACACTCTTCCTCCCTGTGACTGGGGAAAATGGCCACTGGCAGCCCTAAACTCACAGTATCCTAGCACCTTTACAGTAAAGGAAAGTCTTTGCCTGCTTTTTCTAGCAGAAAGGTCTCAATTTGCTATTCCAGTTTGGCTAATATACTGACAACTTCCAAGAAAGTAGAGGTCTAAAATACAGTGATTGACAGTTCTTCTATGACCCCATAGAATAAGAAAGGATGATTCCCCCAGAAAAGATAAATGCTGAGTAAACCAATAAGATCTATGTAGAACAGAGAGTAAGAAGTGGAGGCAGAACTCTTAAAAGAAATTAAATATGTAATTTAAAACTGTCCCCCACACACACACTCACACACAAAAACCACATAATCTAGATTCAGATGGCTTAACTCTCTTGAATTCTAGCAAATATTCAAAGAAAAAGCAATACCAATCTTGCATAAACTCTTTCATGAGAGGAAGAAAAACCTACCATCTTGTTTTATGAGGCCAGCATAACTCTGATACCAAAACCTGAAATCAAACTTAAAAAAAAAGAAAATTATAGACCAATATTTTTCATGAACACAGATTCAAAATTCCTCACAAGGTACTGGCCAATGGAATCCAAAAACACAGAACAAGGACAACATAACCGTGACCAAGTGGGGTTTTGTCTTAGGAATGCAAGTTAGGTCAACATGAGAAAATCAATCAATGTAATTTACCACATGGACACTATAAGAAAGGAAAAAAGCATAATATTCTCAATAAAAAGCAGACCAGCATTTGACAAAATTCAATACTCATCCCTGATAAAAATCGCAGAAACTAGGAATCAAAAATAATTGTCTCAGTCTGAAAAAAAGACATTGGCTAAAATCCAATAAGGATATGTTAAATGCTTTCCTCATAAGCTCAGGAATAAGACAAAGACATCTCTCATCTCTTCTATTTGACACTGTATTGGAAGTCCTAGACAGTGTGATGAAATACCTTAGCTACATTTTTAAAAAGAAGTTGTGGGTTTTCCATTAATGTGCTATTTCCTCTGTTTTTTTTTCTTTTTTGTTAAACTTTTTATTTTCTATTGAAGTATGACCAATTAATGGGCTTCCCAGGTGGTGCTAGTGGTAAAGAACCCACCTACCAATGCCACCCACCAACGCAGGAGACAGAGGGCAGGTAACCCACTCCAGTATTCTTGCCTGGAGAATCCTCATGGGTAGAGGATTCTGGGGGGCTACAGTCCATAGGGTTGCACAGAGTCAGACACAACTAAAGTGACATATCACACATACATGGACTATTAACAATGTTGTGATAGTTTCAGGTGTATAGCAAAAGGATCAGCTACACATAAATGTGTATGCATTCTCCCCTCTTATTTTAAAGGCATACAATCTTGAATCTGTCAACTCATCCATCTCATCCATAAAATTGTGGGTTAAGGAAGCTATTTCACTAAAACAGTTTTCAAAGAAGTGAGATGAGACTGGGTTGTTTTGGAAGTACATATGATCCTGTATGTTTATCCAGCAGGAGGAGGAAAAAATAATGTCTCCAAGAATAGGTTGACTTTACTGCATTAGTGTAATTTGCTTGCAATTGTCCCTTTGTCACTCAGTACATTCGCATCATCACCTTCTGTGAACAGGGACAAATAATGACTATTTCAACTCTCCTTCCATTTCATCTTCTCACTTTTTACAAGCGTCAGATATCTACTTGAAATGTAACAGTTTATTATAAAAAAATGCCTTGTTTTTCACTATGTCTGCATTTTATAACCCATTTATAGTTGTGTAGTATTTGTTGTGACTATAAAGTTTATGGTAGAGCACATAAACAAAGCAATTTTTTTTAACAACATTAGCTTTTTGGTAATTGGGAAGATGTTCTAAGTATTTTACACCCCAATATAGTTTGCTGCTTCCCACATAGCTCAGTGGTAAAGAATCCACCTGCCATGCAGGAGATACAGAAGACATAGATTCAATCCCTGGGTTGAGAAGATCCCTTAGAGAAGGGAATGGCAACCTATTCCAGTGTTCTTGCCTGGAAAATCCCATGGACAGGGAAGCCTGGCCATCCTACAGTCCATGGGGTCGCAAAGAGTCAGACACCACTGAGCGCAAGCAAGCACCCATGATAATTTGTTATGTGCACATGAACAATGGCCCAAATTATGATAGACAGGCAGACTGACAGATAGATAAGAATGACAAAAAGCATAGAGGCAGATGTGAACAGAGATAGAGACACAGACATCCTGGCCAGAATGTGAGCGCTGCTGCTAGACTGCCGAGACTTTGAACCTTGAGCAAGCCAGCAGATGCCTAGCGTTCCCAGCACTAAGATGAACTTGCAAGTCTCTCTGCACCAAAGTCTTGCACATGCAAAAAGGAACTCTCCTTTCTGCTGAGATTATATTGTGACTGGCCATTCTTGTCTGCTTCAGTCAGTGCGACGGCACAGTCAGTACCCAGGGTACTTCTTCCTGTTGATGCAAGTTGAGAAGGTCCATGTTTCTTTCTAAGATGCAGTGCATCAACTAGCCCTGGGGTGCTCTCTTCTGAATCCTCACAGTGGTGAACTCTACCCGATCATTTCCATCCCTGGCCTGGTTAAAAAACGGAACCTGTCCAAAATCATCGCCTGGTTGCCCAAACCCACAGTAGGCTGTAATGGCTACTCCACCTTTCCTTTGGGGCAGCAAAGACACAGAGTAAGCTCTACTGCCTCTGCAGATGGCGAGCAGGCTTATGCCCCTCATTTCTCTGAAACCTGCTAATAACTCCTTCATTTGCAATAACTCCACCCTGCTCCAGTAATGCTCCCTGCCCACTCCTAGCCCCCTACTGAGGTAAAAGCACCGTGATAAAGATTATTTAGCTTCACATCTGTGGATCAGCCCTACCCTCCTAGATGTAGCCACCTTTGGGCTTCAAGGAGATATTAGTTCTAGCTGGTTCCTACCCTACCTAAAGCCACCAAATGAACAAAGAGTGTGCCTGGGATTTTCAACTCCAAACTCTAGGCAATGACCTCACTCTAAATAATCTCCTCTGTAAATAATTCTAGGGTAGGATGAAAGTGAAAGTCACTCAGCCTTATCCCCAACTCTGTGCAAGCCCATAGACTGTAGTCCGCCAGGCTCCTCTGTCTGTGGGATTTCCCAGGCAAGAATACTGGAATGGGCAGCCATTCCTTTCTCCAGGGGATCTCTCCAACCCAGAAATAAAACCCAGGTTCCCTACATTGCAAGCAGATTATTTACCATCTGAGCCACGTGGTGACTTGGAGAAGCCCACATTCCGCAACTAGAAAGGAGCCCCCCACCCCATTCACCACAACTAGAGAAAATCCTATGCAAGACCCAGCAAAGTTGCGGGGTCCTGCCCTGGTGGATCCAGGGAATTCAAAGGGGAGATGGAGTAGGAGAGGAAAAACTTATTTATTTAGAAATATAAGATTAGATTAGGAAGAAATAGTATACTAGGAAATTGGTAGAGAAAAGATTCCAAATAACTTGTTTTATGTGGAAAACCAATAAAACTTCAGGACAAGAAGTTTGCACCATCTACGTTAGGCCACCAGCACTCGTTTGAATAGCGGAAGGTGCCCCGCCTTGGGCTTCCTCTCTCATAGGACTTAAAAGCCGGATCAAGTAAGTAGACATGGCGAGCCTCTATGCCCCAGATGGGAATTCAGCCTGAAAATAGAGCAAAGAGGAGACACGGGGGAAACCACTCTAGCAACTGGCCCATCCTCTATTGTCTGGCAGGCTTTTTATACCTTTTTTTTCTACATAGAGATTGATGGATAATATAAAATTATGCAGCATCAGCAGCCCTGACTCTTATCGAGACCGGGCTGTCTCTCTGCATACATAGTTGTATACACAAGTCTTGGGTGATATACATCATCTTCTGGCCAGAGGGCCAATTAACATTTTATGGCCCCTTTTCTGATAAGGGTTTGACAACCAGAAGACTTATTTGCCCTAACAGTGCTGTTCTTCCCAAAGTCTGGTGCCACTCTCAGAAAGCACTAAATAAAGTTACAATTTTACATAGCAAAGATACAACAATTTATAACAATGAAAAGGAGTACAGTGATTTATAAAG
>SJYC01122683.1:0-32457 GCA_006408675.1 Madoqua kirkii | reverse complement strand
GGATTTGATTTTTCTTATTTCAGTAATATGTATTAAATGAGGATTTATTTTAAAATTTTTGACAAAGTCTCTAATGATAATATCTCTACTAAATATCTCATTTAAATATAATAATTTAGTTGATTATATTGATAGAATTATGCATTCATAGACATTTTTCCTTGATGTTTTGAATATATTATTCAATTTATTCTCACTTCTGTTTATGCTGTTGAGAAGTCTGTTTTCAGCTTAATTATTGTTCCTCAATGAATAATTAATGTTTCTTTTTGGCTATTTCTGTTTATTTTCAGTGTTCTGTGGTTTCTTATACTCTGGTAATTGTGTTTTTAATTTCATTTATCCTTTTTGAGATTCACTGTGTCTTGAGTGCATCAATTCTGAAAACTCTTGGCTACGATGTTTTTTCTTCTATTTTTTTGACCATGCCTCATGGCATGTTGGATCTTGGTTCCTCAACCAAGGATCAAACCCATGTCCCCTGCAGGATTCCCTGCAGGAGAAGCAGGAGTAACCATTGGATTGCCAGAGAAGCCCCTTGGTTACTATATTTTTTAAGTTATTAAAAAATTGAGATATAATTCACCTACCAAAAAATTCACCCATTTAAAGTGTGCATATAATTCATTGATTTGTAGTATGTTCAAGAAGTTGTGCAACCATTAATACTTTCAAAGCTCAGAACATTTTTATTGCCTGGGAATGAAACCCCATATCCATTAGCAATCACTCGCCATTCCTTTCTCTCCCCAGCCCTTGGCATCCATGAGTTTACTTTCTGTCTCTGTGGATTTACCTATGTGCCTATTCTAGATATTCCTTATAATTGGAGTCATATAGTATCTGGCAATTTGTGTTGACTTCTTTCACTTTGTGTAATGTTTTAAAGGTTCATTCATGTTGTAACATGTTTCAGACTTCATTCCTTTTTGTGGACAAATAATATTCCCATCTATGAATATAATACATTTTCTTCACTCATCAGCTGAAGGCATTTGGGTTGTTTCTACTTTGGGGCTATAATGAATACAACTGTTACGGATATTCATGTATAAGTTTTTGTGTGGAAATAGGAAAAGGAGTACGTCAAGGCTGTATATAAAAATTAAAAGAGGCTCTAAACAGAGAGATATTCCATGTCTATGTATTATAAGACTCAATATTAAGATGTCAGCTCTCCCCATCATGATCTATAGATTCAATGTAATCCCAATTAAAATCCCTGTAAGCTATTTTGTATGCAGGCCAGGAAGCAACAGTTAGAACTGGACATGGAACAACAGACTGGTTCCAAATAGGAAAAGGAGTACGTCAAGGCTGTATATTGTCACCTTGCTTATTTAACTTCTATGCAGAGTACATCATGAGAAACGCTGGACGGGAAGAAACACAAGCTGGAATCAAGACTGCCGGGAGAAATATCAATAACCTCAGATATGCAGATGACACCACCCTTATGGCAGAAAGTGAAGAAGACCTAAAAAGCCTCTTGATGAAAGTGAAAGAGGAGAGTGAAAAAGCTGGCTTAAAGCTCAACATTCAGAAAACGAAGATCATGGCATCAGCTAGTTAGCATACTTTCTCACGTCTAAGCAAAAATAAACTCAAAGTGCTTTAAAGACTTGATGTAAGACATGACATCATTAAAACCCCAGCAGAGATCATAGGCAAAACATTCTCTGACATAAATCCTAGTAATATTTTCTTAGTTCAGTCTCCCAAGGTAAAAGAAATAAAAGATCCCATGTGGGATCTAATCAAACATAAGTTTTTGCACAGCAAAGGGATCCATAAACAAAATGCAGACAATCTATGGACTCAGAGGAAAAAACTGCAAGCAGCACAACTGACAAGGGCTTAATTTCTAAAATATACAAACTTCATCAGAAAAATCAAACAACCCAAACAAAAAATGGACGGAAGACCTAAATAGACATTTTTCCAAAGAAGATAGGCAGATGCTAATAGGCACATGAAAAGATGCTCAGCATCACTAATTATGAGATAAATGCAAATCAAGACTGCATGGAAGTACCACCACACACCAGTCAGAATGGCCATCATTAAAAAGCCCACAAGCAATAATGCTGGAGAAGGTGTGGGGAAAAAGGAATCTTCCTTCCTACCTACACTGTTGGTAAGAATGTAAACTGGTGCAGAGCTATGGGAAACAGTAGGGAGGTTCCTTAAAAAACTAGAGTTACCATGCGACCCTACAATCCCACTCCTGGGCATATGTCCTAAGAAAACTCTAATTTAAAAAGATACATGCACCTCAGTGTTCATAGTAGCTCTATTTACAATAGCCCAGACATGGAAGCAACCTAAATGTCTATTTATATATATATATGTGTGTGTGTGTGTGTGTGTATTGTCACTCAGTTATGTTCAGCTCTTTGTGACCCCATGGATTGTAGCCTGCCAGGCTCCTCTGTCAATGGAATTGCGCAGGCAAGTATACTGGAGGAGGTAGTCATTCCCCTTCCCCAGAGGAATCTTCCCAACAGAGGGATCGAACCTGGGTCTCTTTCATTGCAGGCAGATTCTTTGCTGTCTGAACCATCAGGGAAGCCTATACATTCACACACACAATGGAATATCACAAAGCCATAAAAAAGAATGAGTAATGCCATTTACAGAAACATGGATGGGCCTAGAAATTACTGTACTAAGGGAACTAAATCAGAGAAAATCTAGTATCATAGTTTATTTATAGTTTATTATCAACTAAACTATAGTACACATAAACTTATTTACAAAACAGAAACACACTGAGTGACACAGAAAACAGACCTACAGTTACCAAAGGGGCAAGAGGGGAAGGGATGAATTAGGAGTTAGCAAATACAAACTACTATATATAAAATAGATAAAGTTCTCTTGTATAGCAGCAGGAGCTATATTCAATATCTTGTCATAACCTATAATGAAAAAGAATATATACAGGGACTTTGTGGGTGGTCCAACCCACCTGCCAATGCAGGGCACACAGGTTCAATTCCCGGTCCAGGATGATTCCACATGCCTTGGGGCAACTAAGTCCTTGTGTCACATCTACTGAAGGCTGCATGCCCTGAAGTCCATGCTCCACAAGAGACACCACTGCAGTGAGAAGCCCTTGCACCACAACTTGAGAGATCCCGCACACAACAAAGACCCAGTGCAGCCAACGATAAATTTAAAAAGACTTTAAGGTAGGTGAAAAAAGTCATTAAAAAGTAATATATATTCACATATGTACACATATATCGATCACTTTGCTATACACCACAACTAACACAATATTGTGAATCTACTATACTTCAATCTAAGAAAAGCCAGTAACAGAAAGGACAGAGGAGCTAAATTCAATCATATCACTAATTTCTTTAAATTTTAAAAAATTGGTTGACATGAAAAGAATAAAATATATATACCATGTAAATGTAAAAGAAAGCTGAAAAGAGTTTTATTAATATTAGACTTAATGAACCTTAAGACAAGAAGAATTATCACAGATTGAGAAAGACATTTATAATGATAAATGGGTCAATCCATGAAGAAGACATAGCAAACCTAAAATGTAGGTGGTTAATAACTGATCTTAAAAATAGATGAAGCAAAGGCTGACTGAAATAAAGAGACAAATAGGGAAATTTATAAGTAGAAATATCAATTTCCTCTTTAATAACTAGATAAAAATCTAGAATGATGTGGAAGATCTAAAAATATTCACCACTTTAACCTAACCTGACCTTTATAGAACAATTTATCCAGTAAACTGCAGCGTTCACACTCTTCCCATGTTCATACAGAGCATTAACAAAGACAGATCTTATGCTGGGGCATGAAACAAATCTCTACTTAAAATCTTAAATTCTACAGAATATGTTTTCTAAACACAACAAAATTAAATCATAAGTCAATAACAATTAGATATTTAGAAAAGCCTCAAACAATTAAACTTCTAAATAACCAAAGGAACCATTAAAAATTAATAAATATTTAACGCTAAATAAAAATACATCAAAATATTTTGGAGGGAGGTAATGTGTACTTACAGGAAGTTTATCAATCTGTCTTCAAGTCTGCTAATTCTTTGTACTCTGCCATCCAAATCTACTATCAAGTTCCTCCAGTGAATTTTTAAATTCTAGTTATTATACTTTTTATGGACATCACTCGCCACATCAGAGGGTAAGATGGTTGGATGGCATTACAGACTCAATGGACATGAGTTTGAGCAAGCTCCGGGAGTTGGTGATGGACAGGAAAGCCTCGAGTGCTGTAGCCCATGGGGTCGCAAAGAGATGGACATGACTGAGCAACTGAACTGAACTGAACCTGCCACATCAGTAAACAAAGGATGTTGTTGCTGTCTGCCAAGGCAGCTGCCCTGCTCTGTGCACTCTTGAGGGGATTCAGGATGGAGAAAAACAGGATACTGGCCATAATAATTAAAGTACATATCAAAGGGGTGATTTCAATGAGACCAGACTTTTGCACCTTCCCATATACAGAAGAGTACAAAATTCATTCACTTCAGGTGTCTGCTTTTCTTTAATTAGCAGTAATATTTTGATATGGGACTACCAAGTTTGTTTGAACTCCTATGTATCCTGGCTCCTCCCTTATCTCTTTGGAATGGTCCCGCAGAGGAGTTAAGTCCTCAGCAAGTCATCCAAATAAAACATAATTCTAAACTTTTAGATTTTGCTTGTGTGTTTTTCCATCAACACTTTCAACTTCAACAGAATTTGCATATTGACTTTTCTTTGTATTTCTATTTCTTCATTGATATTCTATCTGATGCTACACTGTCATACTATCTCCTTTACATCTTTAATCAGGCTTTCCTTTAGTTCTGTGAGCATATTTATAATGGCTACTTTGAAGTCTTTTTCTCTTAAATCTTACATCTACTTACTTACTCTCACAGTTTCAGTCATATGTATAGGTCACAATGTCCTATTTCTGTGCAAGCCTCAAAGTGTTTTGTTAGAAAATAGACATTTTTCCCTACATATTGCAGCAACTGGTATACTTATCCTCCCACCCACTTTCCAAGGATGTTTTTGCTATTTGGTTTTTTTTTGGGGGGGGGGTGAGGGGTATCAAATTACTTTATTTCAATGAATGGTACCAAGAAAAAATTTAGGTAGATGTTTTGGTACAACTTATAGAAAAGGTAGAGATAAACCAAGGAAGTCGTCCTCATGGTTACAGGAAGGCAGCCTAAGGCTAGCTTGTCGTCACGGCTCTCCAGGACATGCTTGTCAAAGAGATACTTCGTCAGTCATGCTAGATTCATGGGACCTCTATCCTGGCACAAGTTGGTTACATAGTCACTCAAATCTTTGATGGATTTCATCTACTCATTCAGGTAAGTCACACAGAAACACGAGTCACTCAATCATGTTTGACTCTTTGTGACCCCATGGACTACAGCCTGCCAAGCTCCTTTGTCTCAGGAATTCTCCAGGGGAGTATACTGGGGTGGATTGCCATGCCCTTCTCCAGAGGATCTTCTCAATCCAAGGATCAAACTTGGTTCTCCTGCATTGCAGGCAGACTCTTTACCATTTGTGCCACAAGAGAAGTCACATGGTGGGGGGGGGGTGTCATTATCGTCAGTGGGCATTTTGTGCCCATTACAGTTGAGACGGATCTACAGTTTTTCCAAAGAGTATCACACATTCCATTGCATTTAGCTCACTCTTCATGACTGGGTTTCTTGATATCCTGAAGGATATCAAGCTTCTCCAGCTTCTCAGTAAGTGCCCTCGCATCATGAAATTGGAGAGGAACATATTTGGGAAAGTTCTCCAAAGCTGCATCATCAAGGTCAAAGTCATATGACATTGATAGGTAGCCATAGAAGGTGAAGAGCTCCAGGCTCGTGGTTGATGGCAGTCTCCAAGTCCCTGTGGTAATTCTGGCACACCAGTGAGATGGCCACTATCCTCACAATGAGTTGAGACATGGGGCCACAAGGTGCTAGCGCGGATTTGAGGAGGTAGGTTCCCTCCAAGCACTGTTGAAGTAGGAAATTGAGGTGCCTGTCCAGGAAAGATTGTAATTTGTATTTTTAATTTATGCAAAGAAGTCTTTTGGGGACTTCCAATGGCTAAGACTTGGGGCTCCCAAGGCAGGGGTCCTGGATTCAATCCCGGTCAGGGAACTAGACCCCAATGCCAGGACTAAAGATCTGACATGCAACAAGGAAGATTAAAGGCCTGGATGCTGCAAATAAGACCCTGTACAGTCAAGTGAATAAATAAGTGAAGACATAAAGAGAAGTCTTCTTTTGTTTATTCACTACTCACAGAATATGTGACACATGGATGGGTTCTTGTTTATCAACCTGCTTTTCAACCCTCTAATCACCCTAGTTGGTTCCCCTGGCAACCAGCCCCCATCCTTACGTGATGCTCTACTTATCTAGAGGAGTAGTCCCTGACCTTTTTGGCCCAAGGGATTGATTTCATGGAAGACAGTTTTTCTACGGACCAGGGTTGGATGAATGGTTTCAGGATGATTCAAGTTCATTACATTTATTGTGTGCACCTTATTTCTATTATTGGTGGCTCATAGGGTAAAGAGTCTGCCTGCCATGCACCCGAGTTCAATCCCTGGGTCTGGAAGATCCCCTGGAGAAGGAAATGGCACCCACTTCAGTATTCTTGCCCAGAAAATCCCGTGGATGGAGGAACCTGGTGGGCTATAGTCCATAGGGTCGCAAAGAGTCGGACAGGACTGAGAGACTACCAACACACACTCCAATAGGCATTAGATCCTTGAGGTTGCGGGCTCCTGATCTAGAGGTTTTCCAAAAATTTCCTCACTAATATGAACTCAGGCGTGATTGAAAGGGTTTGCTATAAATAACCAAATGCACCCATTTTACCTTTATCACTCTAAAACTACTGCAGGAATCCAAAACAAAAAAGCAAACGTAAAGGATGCCCCTGCCCCTCTAATCACATGGGAAATGAAAGGGCTTTGAGAGCCAAGAAGCAGGAACTGATAAATGAGACCAAATTTTGTATTCTATCACAGGCCACCCCCTATTTTTTGAACACAGAACCCTCACAGCAAAATGATAATACCTATCAAAGTACATACATTGTGTGTAGCATTTATGGAACAGATCTAGAAATAACACTGTTGCTGCTGCTGATGGTGCTGCTGCTGCATCACTTCAGTCGTGTCCGACTCTGTGCGACCCCATAGACGGCAGCCACCAGGCTCCCCCGTCCCTGGGATTCTCCAGGCAAGAACACTGGAGTGGGGTGCCATTGCCTTCTCCGAAATAATACTGTTAAATAACAAAAATTCAAATGAGGAAATGTGAAGATCTAGTTGGCTTAAGTGACCCATGAAATGAGCAGCATCCAACCTAGTGAGTAGAAAAGAGCTTTGTCTAGTGCTTCCCTGGTGACTCAGATCTGCCTGCAATGCAGGAAACCTGGGTTCAATTCCTGGGAAGATCCTCTGGAGAAAGAAATGGCACCCCACTCCAGCACTCTTGCCTGGAAAATTCCATGGACGGAGGAGCCTGGTAGGTTACAGTACATCGGGTTGCAAACAGTCAGACACGACTGAGCAACTTCACTTTCTAGCTGCAAAAAAAGGAAAAGATTTTCATATTTTTAGAAAATCTTTTTATTTATTTAATGAATTTATTTGGCTGTGCCAGGTCTTAGTTGCAGCGTATGGGATCTTAGCTCCCTGACCAGGGATCGAACCCAGTCCCCCTGCATTGGGAGCATGGAATCTTAACCACCAGATCAACAGGGAAGTCTTGGATTTTAGTATTTTTAAAGCAGAGTAAGCAGGAGAAAGAAAGTTACTAGTGAAGAATTGCATGGTTTTAGGTAAGGCCACTCTCCTAATGGGAACAGAAGGAGCCTATTGGCCAAGTATCTCAGTGCTAACCAGGTAATTCCTGGTTGACTCATGAAAGGTTACACTCCTGGGGGAGGCTGTAACTGCAATTAGGTTAGGTATTAAGTCTTGGTTTGCTGATGTGGGGCCTAACACAAGTGACTCCATTTTGGAACAGAACCAACACAAATATGCCTAAATTTGAAGAAGCCAATGTGGGGTAGGGACAGATTTAAAGAAACAACTAATTTGTCCTATGAAGCCATTAAAGACATTTTCATATTCTGGCATTAGTTTGATTATTCTTTTTTTCCCCTTGATCTACTACTATTTATATCTTATGATAACTATTTAGCTCAGAAATCAACTGATGGTTAGCTAGATCCAGTTCCTCGTCAGGCCAGTCATTTTCCTTAGATATTACATCCTGAGGAGGCTATAACTTAATCTCCCAATACACTGATCATCAGTGTATTATGATATTATAGGACTCCTTGACATGAGGCAGCTGAATCTTTCTAACAATACCACATTGTCATTGTCAGTGCGAGTCAGCTTCGTTACAGTACAGGACAAATCAGTCACTTGATGGTTGGAGGCAGGACTGAGGCTGAAACCTCCCAGATGTGCTCTCAAGATGTATGACCTATTCGACGCCTTTCTCCATGGTATTTTTATTTTTTGAATGATGGACTCATATATACAGGCTTCCTAGGTGGCACAATTGTAAAGAATCTGCCTGCGGATACAGGAGACGCAAGAGACAATCTCTGGGTCAGGAAGATCCCCTGGAATAGGAAATGCCAACCTATTCCACTATTCTTGCCTGGAGAATTCCATGAATATAGGCGCCTGGCAAGCTACAGTCCATGGGGTCTCAAAGAGTCGAAAACAAATGAACAACTACAAGCACACATACATGATCTGTGTTCTGCTACTGCTGCTCCTAAGTCGCTTCAGTCGTGTCTGATTCTGTGTGACCCCAGAGACGGCAGCCCATCAGGCTCCCCCATCTCTGGGATTCTCCAGGCAAGAAAACTGGAGTGGGTTGCCATTTCCTTCTCCAATGCATGAAAGTGAAAAGTGAAAGTGAAGTCGCTCAGTCATGCCTGACTCTTAGCAACTGCATGGACTGCAGTCGACCAGGCTCTCCTGTCCATGGGAGTTTCCAGGCAAGAGTACTGGAGTGGGGTGCCATTGCCTTCTCTGGATCTGTGTTCTACCCTTGCCCCTGTAACAAGTATTAATTAAAAGACAGGTGTCATTACAACTGGCCTTGACTTGGTTTTCTCTGAGTTAATTCAAGTTAATTGGAGGGAATAGTCATTCACCATCCCCACCTTGTAGGCTTGTACTGAGAATGCATTTTATTGTGTAAAAATATAGCAGAGCCCATCTTCCTCCAAAGAGGATTTGAGCAGTATTTAGCACAGTTCCTATTTCTATGAACTATACTGCAGGATGTTTTATTTCAGCTTTCAGGTCAGGGTGCAGACTTTTCCCAACTCTGGGTTCTAGCATTGCAGAGAAGTATTTGTTGAGTCGGCCTGCTCCAGTTTGCTAGTGCTTCTTTATCTCTCCAAGCTGCCTCTTATCCTTCACCTTCATCTAGGAAGAGAACTCCCCCTAATCTGTCTGTTCTAGTGAATATGTCTTCTTCTGAATGCTGCTCCTCATTAAAAGCAAACACCACTTGTCTCAGAATATCTACTGGTATCTATCTCCCCTAAGGCCCATTTCGGTCTTGTGAGTCATTGTTGTTTACATGTTGTCCTCATGGACTAATAGCCTGAGTGCAGTTAGGGTACATAGTTTGCACCCAAAAATGTTAGGCACCTTCTACTAGGGTTGGTCGGTCAAAGTCAGCTGTAATTTAGGTTAAGTATTTCATAAGACCTCTCAGCCTTCCTCCCTAAGGATGGGGCTATTCCCCAGGGAATCTCAAATCCATCACATGATGCCTACTGCTTTAACCCCAACAGGAAGCCACTGTCTTTTCCCATTCTGCTAATAGCTTTCCATCCACAAAAACCAGGGTGATGTGTTTGCACATAGCACACTGTGGCATGTTGGACATGCTGCCATTGTATCCTGTCCACTATAACCAGCAACCTTTCTAAGCATTTGCTTGTCAAGGTTTATAGCTACATAGTAATCGGTCTGCTGGGAGCTACCCATCGCTGGCCTAAATCCCAGTAGGAAGCAGTTCTCAGAAAACAACTCAAACTAGTTTAAGCAAAAAATGGATTATAAATATAAATGTTTGCTTTTCTCCCTGCATATCAATTCCCTGTTCTTCTCTGCTCCAAATGAGGGGAAACATGGCTGCTGAAACAACTTGCATGTTACGTCTCACAGTCCAAGTTCTCAAAGAAGGGTTGGTCCCTCTCAATTCAAATTCCCAAATGTCCAGGGAAGGAGTGTAATTGGCCATGCTTGGGCCAACTGACCATCCCTAGACCAATCGTTATGCCTGGGGGTGGAGAGTGAGGCAATTTTGTGTTCTTCTGAGAGCTTCACATATATTAATTCCTCATATACCTTCTGAAGGTACACATTATTATTAACCTCATGTTACAGATAAGGTAATTGAGAGAGGAGTCTTCAGAAGGAAGGCATAAACATTGTGGCAAATGCTGAAGTTTGCCCAAATAAACTGGTAGCACTTCAAAACAAAAGCAGGCGTGGTCTTGGCAAACCTAGTTTTGCCCCTTCTGGGCACCTGGTATAATCATACTAAGAGATATTATTCCCTTGCTCTAAACCTCTGCTAAGGTTAGATTTCTTTCATCGCATAACCCACCTCTACACTCCCTAACACCCCTCTATTATTCTCCTCTCATCTGTCATTTACTTTTACCCAAACATTTCCACATTTGGAAGGGATGTTAAGTTTGGTCACTGTGCCGGTCCAGATTGCTAGCAGCAACAGTAGTCTCATAAGTGCCTCCCTCTCAATTTGTTCGTGATTGGTTGGATTATTTTAGTGAAGTCTGGTCTCCTTTCCTCCCTAAGGATGGGGCTATTCCCCAGGGAATCTCAAATCCATCACATGATGCCTACTGCTTTAACCCCAACAGGAAGCCACTGTCTTTTCCCATTCTGCTAATAGCTTTCCATCCACAAAAACCAGGGTGATTGTGTTTGCACATAGCACACTGTGGCATGTTGGACATGCTGCCATTGTATCCTGTCCACTATAACCAGCAACCTTTCTAAGCATTTGCTTGTCAAGGTTTATAGCTACATAGTAATCGGTCTGCTGGGAGCTACCCATCGCTGGCCTAAATCCCAGTAGGAAGCAGTTCTCAGAAAACAACTCAAACTAGTTTAAGCAAAAAATGGATTATAAATATAAATGTTTGCTTTTCTCCCTGCATATCAATTCCCTGTTCTTCTCTGCTCCAAATGAGGGGAAACATGGCTGCTGAAACAACTTGCATGTTACGTCTCACAGTCCAAGTTCTCAAAGAAGGGTTGGTCCCTCTCAATTCAAATTCCCAAATGTCCAGGGAAGGAGTGTAATTGGCCATGCTTGGGCCAACTGACCATCCCTAGACCAATCGTTATGCCTGGGGGTGGAGAGTGAGGCAATTTTGTGTTCTTCTGAGAGCTTCACATATATTAATTCCTCATATACCTTCTGAAGGTACACATTATTATTAACCTCATGTTACAGATAAGGTAATTGAGAGAGGAGTCTTCAGAAGGAAGGCATAAACATTGTGGCAAATGCTGAAGTTTGCCCAAATAAACTGGTAGCACTTCAAAACAAAAGCAGGCGTGGTCTTGGCAAACCTAGTTTTGCCCCTTCTGGGCACCTGGTATAATCATACTAAGAGATATTATTCCCTTGCTCTAAACCTCTGCTAAGGTTAGATTTCTTTCATCGCATAACCCACCTCTACACTCCCTAACACCCCTCTATTATTCTCCTCTCATCTGTCATTTACTTTTACCCAAACATTTCCACATTTGGAAGGGATGTTAAGTTTGGTCACTGTGCCGGTCCAGATTGCTAGCAGCAACAGTAGTCTCATAAGTGCCTCCCTCTCAATTTGTTCGTGATTGGTTGGATTATTTTAGTGAAGTCTGGTCTCCTTGCCCAGAGAAGGCAATGGCACCCCACTCCAGTACTCTTGCCTGGAAAATCCCATGGATGGAGGAGCCTGGTGGGCTGCAGTCCATGGGGTCGCTAAGAGTTGGACATGACTGAGCGACTTCACTTTCAATTTTCACTTTCATGCATTGGAGAAGGAAATGGCAACCAACTCCAGTGTCCTTGCCTGGAGAATCCCAGGGATGGGGAGCCTGGTGGGCTGCCATCTCTGGGGTCGCACAGAGTCAAACATAACTGAAGCGACTTAGCAGCAGCAGCAGCAGCAGCCTCCTTGCCAGCTCACATGTGAACAGACATACATGCATGCACACGCACATACACACATACACAGACACACTCACACTCATATTGCTCCTTAAGAAGTGACAGTTTTGGGTATGTCCACAGTCACCCTAGATGACAGTGCTCTCCTCCTCTTTCCCTAACCACACCCAGATGCTCAACTTCACTAACTGCTGGTCAATTGCTTTATTTTTTTTCATCAGTGTCCTGGTGCCTAATTGTTCTATAAACTAATCCAGTCAAACTATACCTCCCTTAAAGAATAGTTTCTGAACTTAGTGTTCTGTGTATTTTTCTGATTCCACAAAGAATCCTCCCAGCTATCCTATTCCTCAGTCCTCTCTCACAAACTATCCAGCCTGCAGTCCAGTCCGAATCTTTATTAAATCCACAAAACCCTTTCTCGTTGCCTCTCACTACAGTGTCTCCTATTCAGGCCCTTTGGCTTGAACTTCTCCAAACTCTTACCTATGAGGTCAGTCCTTTGGGAAAAGATTGGAAATTATCTTTTGTATAGCCCACTTCTCTCTCCAAGAAAAGTTTCTGAGCCCAGGCTCTGGAGCTGGGGTTGGGAATGATCTTGGGTGGCCTCTGCCTGCCGTGGCTTGAAGCAGGGCTTTAGTTCTCAGCCAGAGACTGAGGTTGCGTCCCAGGGGTGAGAGCACCAACTCCTAACCACTAGACCAGTGGTCGATGACAAACCCTGGCTCCTTGACTTTGCAGAAGAATTTTCACAAAGACAGAAAGTAGTAAAACAAGTAAAGCATTTATTAGGAGGAAAAAACAGTATAAAACACAAGGGCAGATTCAGAGAGACAGTGTTTCAGAATTGCAGTAGTTTGATTGACTTTTATGGAACATTTCTTCCAGGTTTCCTTTGGCCAATCATTTTTATTTACCTGGCTCCAATCCATATTTGGTATATCTGAGGATCCTCCAATATGTGCACACATTTCTTAGCAAACACAGATTTTACCTAGAAGCCTATGGATAGTTAGCATCACTTGCCTTTTGACCTCTAAGGATCCTTCCTACACTGCGCATGTGTAGCTGGGGAGGTCTCCCGACTTTGAGAATGAGAACTAGGGAGTCTCTTACCTTCTGTCTTTGCAGGACTCAGCCTCCTCCCTCCACTGTCCTCCTATTTTTGTCTTGTCTACAGGTCCACAGAGAATGAGCTCCAGGTATTTGCTCAGGGGGCCCATCTATCTTCAGCCTCAGGAACAATGGGAAATTTCTCTCTGAGTGACACCCCAGCTGTAAAAGCTGAATACTCAGTGAAGTGGGGTGGGGGCTGAAAAGGCAGCAGCCTGATTCTCTCAGCTTGCCTCGCTTGGCATGGAACGATTGCTCCCAAGCTCTGGCAAGGACAACTGGTCCCCAGTCTTCTCAGCATGCTGTGACCAAGGTCCCGGATTGCTCTTAACTTACACAATAGCCCCTACTTCCTAAGCCAGCATTTAAGTCATTAATACGTCATTGGCAAGCAGTACCATAGACACCTACACGTGTTCCTTTGATATTAATAGAATGTCTCAGATCATTCTCTTTCTGCCTACTGCCATCAGGATGTCCACATTTATAAATTTTTTTCCCTCCTAACAACCAAAAATTCTTCAGTTAAGTTAGTGTAAATTGTGGGAAGTTGTCTTTCCTGCTTCTTTCTGTTAGGTAGTTAGAATAGGAAAAAGGAGTCCAGAATGGTGGTGGCTGAAAGACAAAGAAGGGGAAAGCCCATTAAAATAGAACAAAGGAAGGCCCAAGGACCCAAGTGAGGACCTCAGGTAAAACAAACAGCCCTCCTGACTGGCCCAGTTAACACAGGGCAGGCTCAGCGGGGAAGAGACAAATATAAAGGAAGCCTAGAGGATTGGGGCTTCTCTTCTCTTTGCATCTTTTGGGCCAACCCACCCTCACGCCTCAAGGATGGTTTTCCTTTGCTTTCTAATAAAACTGAGCTATCACACAGCTGTAACACTGGTCCGTCGGTCACTTCAAATTTTTACTGCTGTGAGACAGAATTGAGGAAATTACACACTGCCCCAGCATTTCCATCAGAAAGTATGAAATAATCTTCCCTGACATGAAAGACTTCTTACCAGAATGACGGATCACTTTCTCCCCAGACTCTATTATACTTAGGCATTGTTAAAAGATAGTGACACTGAGCAGGACCCTCCTGGATACAAAAGCTTTCCCATGTCCCCAGGTTTCTTGCTTATAGGCTTCAGCCTCCTAGACCTTCCCTGAGTTCTGAAGGGCAGATTCAAACAGTTACTCATTAGGTAAGTGAGAGAATGCAGGAACAAAGGGAAAGCAGTCAAGAAAAAATAGTGTGGCAATGAAAGAGAATGTTAGTTCCTCCTCAAGGAATATACAAAACAATGAATCTTTGAGTTCTATAAGAACTGAGGCCTCCACCCAAACGAAGGTGGCTAACTTCAGGCCAAGGACAAGATTTCTGGACCACCACCCTGTTATTTCATCATCAACCAATCAGAAGAAAGCCAGACATTCAGTAGCCTTCACCTCCCCAAATTTTGCCTTTAAAAACACTTCTATGGTGCTGCGATTCATGGGGTCGCAAAGAGTCAGACACGACTGAGCGACTGAACTGAACTTAACTGGAATCTGTTTGGGAGTCCAGGTCTTTGCACACACGCCATTCATTCTCCTTGTTTGGCTTTTACAATAATCCAAACTCTGGTGTTTCCATTTGTTTGGCCTCTCTGTGTGTTGGACTTATGAACTTGTAATTGACAATAATAGGACTTTCTGAGATGTATTACAATAAAAGCAAGTTAATATTTTGAAGGGTAGCAGAATATGCCATCCCAAAATATACCTCTTTGGCATAAGGATTATTTTGAACTGATTATTGTGGAGCCCTATACCAACGTCACAGGTGTGGAGCTGTATACCAGGGTCACAGGATAAAAATCTCTGGAACTGATCAAGCCCATAGTTGAAGCCCCAGATCCTTCCCTAAACCTTTCCTGAGCTCATGATGGTATATAAACCTCCATCCTCTGGCTGACTTTTGAGTCTCATATTTCTGAGGGAGTCCCATAAGTATATTAATAAAATCATTATTTTTCCTCCTGTTAATCTGTTGCCTTATTCCAGGCTTACCCTTCCTAAACTTTGGCTTACCCTTAGTATAAGGCAGCATAGATCCCCTTCTGAGAGTAAACAGGCCACAGTGTAAAATAAAATATTCTCTGGTCTACTATTTGAATGTGCCACCCATTCACACACACCCCCTCCCCCACATCTGGTTCTTTCTAGCTTTGTTTACTCTTTTTGCCTAATTCTGGAGTTGCTGCTATAGACCTTGTGTGTGGTCAAAGCATTCTCCCTGTAGCAATAACCTTCCTCCCTAATTTGTGATAGTTCATTTCCCTCTCTTGCAATAATCCTTTTGAATACAGTCTCAACTTCACTAAATTGAGATATGATTTCTATTCTAGTCTGGTCACTGATTTCTCTTGGTATTGCCTACCCTTCGACGTTCCAAAGATATGGCTTTATTGCTATAGACCTTGTGTGTGGTCAAAGCATTCTCCCTGTAGCAATAACCTTCCTCCCTAATTTGTGATAGTTCATTTCCCTCTCTTGCAATAATCCTTTTGAATACAGTCTCAACTTCACTAAATTGAGATATGATTTCTATTCTAGTCTGGTCACTGATTTCTCTTGGTATTGCCTACCCTTCGACGTTCCAAACATATGGCTTTATGAACTGTGGTATTGGAGAAGACTATTGAGAATCCCTTGGACTGCAAGGAGATCCAACCAGTCCCTTCTGAAGATCAAACCTGGGATTTCTTTGGAAGGAATGATGCTAAAGCTGAAACTCCAGTACTTTGGCCACCTCATGCGAAGAGTTGACTCATTGGAAAAGACTGTGATGCTGGGAGGGATTGGGGGCAGGAGAAGAAGGGGACGACCAAGGATGAGATGGCTGGATGGCATCACTGATTCGATGGACATGAGTCTGAGTGAACTCCGGGAGTTGGTGATGGACAGGGAGGCCTGGCGTGCTGCGACTCATGAGGTCGCAAAGAGTCGGACATGACTGAGTGACTGAACTGAACTGAACTTGAGATAATTCTTGATATAAAATAATGACATACCTCATGGGGTAGAGCAGATTGTTGCTGTCCCAGCTAAGGGCATCATAGACCATCTAGCCCCAGCCAATCCAGCAGCCACAGAGAGTCTGAGTGAGATCCAAAGAGCTTCCCAGTGGAGCTCAGTAGAAATTGTCAACCTGAAGAGTCATGGACTCAAGTGACTATTAGTGGTATTGCTTTAAGCCTCTAAGTTTGGAGGCATCTGTTATGAAGTAGTAGATTGATGATAGGTTGGCTGAACACATGAATGAAAGAATGAACAAACAAATGAATAACATCATTCTGGAGATTGATTTTCTTCTCAAGTAGGCAGAAGGCAAACAAGGACTTCCCAAACAGATTGCAACTAGGGCTTCTGATCTGAGATGATATATGATATATGAATTGACAAGGATGAAAATATTACTTCTGAGTGTATTTTTGAAACTTCAGTTGCTATGGGGGTGTTTGGAAGTATATCAAATACATCACCCACCAAAAATATGGAGTGACAGTACTGAGGATATTAGTGAGTTCTCTATGAGTCATTCACCCTAGACTAGAAAATATCTTCATGATTTTGTAAAAACTCAAAATTACAAAGGAAGTTGGACTAACCTTTAAGGCATCTTTAAAATATGGGAGCATCTTAATTCAATGTCTATTTAATAAAAATATATGAACCTCATACTCTGTATACCAAGCATTTTGCCAGATGCTAGGAACAGACCAGAGAAGATACAGTCGTTGCAGGCAATGTGACAGTCTAGTCAAAAGATACTGATGATTACAATGTTAAGCGCAATAAGAGCAGTAAGAAATTCATTGCCTGTGTAACCAAATATTTTGGGTTTAGTGCTGATATCAAAAGTGGCAAGATTTAGGGCTGAAATGATGCAGTTAGAATTTCACTTCTCTCTATGTATTACTTTCCTTTAAGTTGGTCTAATTCTTGGATTCCACACGATAGCAAGATGGTACAAACATGGTGCTAATAGCTATGAATTCTTTGCTTTCAGATCTAAAGGGGGGAAAACAAACGAGTTCTCCTTCCTAAATGTCCCAGGAAAACCTCCTTTTTTTGAGTAATCTGTCCATTCCTAACCAATAACTCTGGTAGGAAGGGTGGGGGAGGCACTGAGAATATCATTCACTGATTTAAGTCTGGGTTATATGCTAAATTTGCTGAAGTTTTGAGGTTTGGTTCTCCCCCATCGAGTCTCTTATGGACTGAAGAGGAGAAAGGGCACAGATCCCCACAGGTCACCAGAGATAAGGCAAAGGGATGTGTGCCCTTAAGTCTCAGTCATGTTGGATTCTGCGATCCCATGCACTGTAGCCCACCAGGCTCCTCTGTCAGGCAATTCTATTGGAGTGGGTTGTCATGCCCTCTTCCAGGGGATCTTCAAACCCAGGGATCAAACCCAGTCTCTCACGTTGAAGGCGGATTCTTTACTGACTGAGCCACCAGGGCAAATCCGTGGTGGTAATTAAAACATAATCAATATAGACTACAGAGGATCTAGGACCTTCAGCCAGATTCTTCATAATTTTCACCACATCATAAGAACACTAGTCAATTGGATTGGGGTTCACCCTCAAGGCCTCATTTTAACTTAATTACCTCTTTGAAGACCCTGTCTCCGAATGTCATATTTTGACAGATTAGGGCTTCGACATATGAATTGGACTGGGGAGGAATACAATGTAACCTATAATATTCCCTTTCTGACCTCCTTTCTTCCCACCCTTTCTCTCACACACACTCCCTTTTCCCACCCTAATACGCTGCTCCAGCATACTGACTTTTGAGCTTCAGACACTAAGCATTTTCCCTGATCAGAGCCTTTGCACATCCTCTGATACTCTGCCTAGAATGATCCTCCTGCTCTGGCCCACTTCTCCTTTCATTCAGGTCTCTGCTCTAACAATAGTCTCATGGATGGTTCGACCAACTCAATCAAAATAGCAACCTCTATTAGTCAACTTTGTTTCATAGAACTTGCTGCTGCTGTTATTTAGTCGCTAATTCGTGTCAGAGCATCTGACTCTTTTGCAATCCCAGGGACTGTAGCCCTCCAGGCTCCTCTGTCCATGGGATTTCCCAGGCAAGAATACTGGAGTGGGTTGCCATTTCCTTTTCCAGGGGATCTTCCTGGACCAGGGATCAAACCAGCATCTCCTGCTTGACAGGCAGATTTTTGAATGATCTGGGAAGCCTTAAGAACTTACCTACTGACTTGAACATTCTTTTCCTATTAGCACATAAAACAAATGAGGACGGAAGCTTGTGTATGTACTGTATCTTCAGAACAGTTGTTGATACATGGCAAGTGTCCAGTGAATGTCTACTGAATTAACGTATTTAACTACTGAGGAATATCAATATCAAGAGACTGATCCACTGACCTCCCACAAATGAGTAATTAACTTATGATTGGATATTATCTTCTAATTACATCCATCTCAGGGACCAAAAGTTATTAAAAAAAAGAGAACCAAGAAAATATTTGGTAGGAAAAGTATAATAATTGACAGGATAGTAGCAGATGGATGAAGCCATAAGACATATTAGTGGGATGAGTTAGAGAAACAAGAAGGTAAAAAAACAAAGACTATAAACATAAAATTATATATATATATATATATGATACAGATGTAGAAAGGATAGAAATTATTTAATTGAAATTTCAACTAAGTGAAATCTCAGGAGAGAAAAGGAGGAAATACATGGTGAAATAATATGATGAAATATGCAATGATTAATTTACCAGAATTAAGGAAAAATAAAATAACTCACACTGATAAGGTCCATAGAGTGGTAAACAAAGAGATAAGAAAAAAGGATGTGATCTCAGATTTAAATACTAAAATAGGGTGAGAGAAATTCCCTGGTGGTCCAGTGTTTAGGACTTGGCACTTTTCACTGCCAGGGCCGAGGTTCAATCCCTGGTCAGGGAACTAAGATTTCCTGAGAGGAAGGTAAGAATGATGCAAATGCAGGCAGTTTTATTCTAAAAAGTCTGAATCCCATTCATTATGACCTAAATGTAGACTGATACCATAAGGTTATGAAAAAAGCTGTAGTACACTCAATGTGATATAGCAAAAATATAGTTGGTATTTTTGATAATATTTTAACTAGAAAGGACTGTGAGATGTGTATAAGAGACAGGTTCAATCCCTGGTCAGGGAACTAAGATTTCCTGAGAGGAAGGTAAGAATGATGCAAATGCAGGCAGTTTTATTCTAAAAAGTCTGAATCCCATTCATTATGACCTAAATGTAGACTGATACCATAAGGTTATGAAAAAAGCTGTAGTACACTCAATGTGATATAGCAAAAATATAGTTGGTATTTTTGATAATATTTAAACTTAAATTTATGTGGAAAAATTTTTGCATGGTGTCAAATAAGGATTTGATTTATAATCTTTCTAAATGGACAATTTCCCCAGCATGAGTTATTGAATAATATTAGTACTGTTTCTAATATTTATATAACTTTTTTTTTCAGTGCTTGTTAAGAATTTGAAAAGGATGTTGAAATTCTTGAGAACTATTAGCTAGAGTAATAGGTATCAGCTGCTGCAACAAACACAGTTTCACATATCAGTAACTCTTCTGGTTTTGCATGAGCTTTGGGAGTGGTTGCCCTCACCTCCCCACACCTGCAACTTTGGGTGGTTCTTTCCCTAACTATGTGGTGGTGGTTTCGTCGCTAAGTTGTGTCTGACTCTTGCGACGTCATGGACTGTAACCTGCCAGGCTCCTCTGTCCATGGAATTCTTCAGGCAAGAATACTGGAGTGGGTTGCCATTTCCTTCTCCAGGCGATCTTTTTGACCCAGGAATCAAACCCAGTCTCTTGCATTGCAGGCAGAAGATCCTCAGGCAGTCTCTTCACACTCACCATGCCCTGTTCAGTATTGAGCTGACTTGAGGAAAAAGCTCTTGAGATCTATGGCGTTCTCTCTTTGTAGACCTCCTTCTTCTCTGCAACTCTACTCTGAAAACTCTAGCCACTGGATTCTCAGCCACTTCTCAGCCTCTCACATATGTTTCCTTATCCGAGACCTAGGTCCTTCTCCCTGTAGCGTGGCTTGCAGACGTTCTTCAGGCATTAAGCTGGGGCAGTTGTAGGGCTTGCCTCCTTTCTTTCCCCATTCTCAGGGATCACTCTTCTGTGCTACCTGACATCCAATATATACAAGTGTTGCTTCATTTAGTGTCCCCATTTGTTCAGCTGTTTCATGTGGAAGGACAAACTTGCTTCATGTTATTCCATATGAGAAGATGATTGCTTCTTATAAGAAAAACTACCACAAACCTAGACGGTGTTTTAAAAGACAGAGCAATCGCTTTGCTGACAATGGTCCGTCTGGTCAAGGCTATGGTTTTCCCAGTAGCCATGTACAGATGTGAGAGCTATAAAGACTGAGCACTGAAGACTTGATGCTTTCGAACTGTGGTGTTGGTGAAGCCTCCTGAGAGCCCCTTGGACAGTGAAGAGATCAAACCAGTCAATCCTAAAGGAAATCAAAACTGAATATTCACTGGAAGGACTGCTACTGAAGCTGAAGCTTCAATTCTTTGACCACCTGATGCGAAGAACTGACTCACTGGAAAAGACCCTGATGCTGGGAAAGATTTCGGGCAGGAGGAGAAGGGGGAGCCTGGCTTGCTGCAGTCCATGGCGTCGCAAAGAAGCAGACACAACTGAGCAAACGAACAACAAATTATTAACACTGGTTCCTCTTGGGACCAAGCAAGAGTTTGAGAGTTAAGTATTAGTATACAGCAAAGGAAGAATGAGAATAGCACATGATACTTAATTTTACTTTATGACTTGGATTTAACTAACTCAAAACCATTTTATGTTCTGGTATCAGGTGAACTATTGTCAGACAGAGATAATACAGATTTAGCAAACCTTAGCTGTTGAATATAGGGTGGAGTCCTGAGATTTTGGCCAGCAGCTTTATGGCTTTGACCTAATTTTTCTAAACAGAAGGTGAGACAGTATCAGTTTCTATAATTTTACAATAAATTGATAAGTGCAAATGCAGCTGATGAATTGGCTTTAATGGGAGATGCCCAGGGCTCTGTGTGGGAGGACTCAGTATGGGGTGAGAAAGGAAAAACCCACTCTATCTAAGCAGAGTATTCACATTTAGAATATAAAAATTACCATACAAACTCAGGAAAAAGAGGAATCATATTGGCAGATGGAATATTTGTTTTACTTGATATCCTCTTCAAATGTTAAGAATAGGCTCCAAACTAACTTCTCTTCCAACCTGCTGTAAGTCTAATTATAATGATTATATTCAAGTGCTCTTTCTCCTTCATTCTAGGTTGTACACAAATTCATAATTTAGTGCTACTTTAGCGGTCCCAGAATTCTGTAAGAATTAATTCAATGGATGACAGGAATAGGTACTGGAGACAATATGTTGGCATGATCTGCCAGCAATTACACCCTAGTACACTCAGGGTACCCGGCAGAGAGAAATATCACCCATGATCTAGGAGGAGACTTGATGCAAATTGCAATGGCCAATTTTAAATGTTTCTTGATTCTAGCTGTACAGACTTGCCCAGATCACTTAGGTATGCAACGCCACATGCATGGCTGGTCAAATTTCAAGGGGCAATGACTTGCAATGTTACCTGCTTCCTCTTCAGGGTGAAGAGTTTTTTGCTGGATCTTTAATATTACCTGGTCTCCACCTCTTGATGACCTTAATTGTTCTGTTTTTGCAGAATGCTTTATACCTCGTCTTATTTTGGTTTATGGCTTTAAGTAGATCTAAATCTACCCATAGATACATAGAATCTGTACACATTCACCGCATATAAAACAAGTATGTTTCTCTACTCAATGTCAGCTTTTCCTAAGGTTTGGTTTCTTTTTTTTTTTTTTTTAATATTTATTTGTCTGCATTGGATCTTTTAAATTTTATTTAGTTTTGGCTGTGCTGGGTTTTCACTGCTGAGTCTGAGCTTTCTCTAGCTCCAGCAAGGCAGGACTACTCTAACTGTGGAGTGTGGGTTTCTCACTGTGGTGGCTTTTCATGTTGCAGAGCACAGGCTCTGGAGCGTGCTGGTTTCAGTAGGTGTGGCTTCTGGGCCCCAGAGCATGGGCTCAGTAATTGTGACATGTGGGCTTAGTTGCTCCAAGGCATGTGGGGTCTTCCGGAACCAGGGGTCAAGTTGGTGTTCCCTGTATTGCAAAGCAAATTCTTAACCACTGAACCACCAGGGAGGCACTTGGGTTTCTTTTTATTAAGCTGACTAACTCTATTCAGTAACTTGCATTCACATTCATACAGCCACACCTATAATTCTTCACTGTTAACAATGCTTCTGTTGGCTTGGGCATTATTTTACAAGGACTTTGACTAAAATTGCTAGCAGTAGGTTGAAAAGGAAATTAACTCCTCTTAATAGGATGAGTGACTTACTAAGGTATTAATACTATTAGTTTACCTTCTCTAAAAAATTCTTGTAATTTCATATACAAAGACTAGAAGGGAATAAAAGCTAATGATGCAGTTCTAGCAATGAAAACAGTGTGGTAGACATTTTTAGAAAAGAGTTACCCTCAAATTATAAGAAATTACAGCGCTCCACAGATAACTACCTCTGGTTTTAATGTATAAATTGGAGCTTTTATTTTACCAGTAGATTATGGATTATTTTCTGCTAGATGTATTACAATGCTATTGAATTTCAAAATTTTTTCTACTTTTTCCTGTCCATTCACTTGGACAGAAAATATTTGACTCCTTTTCCTTCTCAATTTAGCTTTTCAGTAATGTGTTTATTTCACATTCCTTATGTTGTTATAACAGGGCAACCACATTAAAAAAAAATTAACAGAAAATGGCAATTCACTCACAGGTTTGATTGAGACAGCAGACAGGGCTAAAGGGAAGCAAATCCACCAGGTGAGTCAGGTAGAAAAGTTTTTCAGGGAGGATCTTTTGGGGGAAATTGGTTATCAAAGGGCAGGGTTAGTGGAAGATGGAAACCAGTGGCCTTATTTCCCTAAAATGTCATATTTAGCTAAGACACCTTAGAAATATACTTGGGAAGTTCAGTCCTGCTGAAAATTCCATTCCACTTTACAGGAGATTTTGGGCTTTCCTGGTGAGTCAGCAGTAAAGAATCTGCCTGTAATGCTATTGCTACTAAGTCACTTCAGTCCTGTCCGACTCTGTGCAACCTCATAGATGGCAGCCCACCAGGCTCCCCCATCCCTGGGATTCTCTAGGCAAGAACACTGGAGTGGGTTGCCATTTCCTTCTCCAATGCATGAAAGTGAAAAGTGAAAGTGAAGTCGCTCAGTTGTGTCGGACTCTTTACGACCCATGGACTGCAGCCCACCAGGCTCCTCCATCCATGGGATTTTTTCCGGCAAGAGTACTAGAGAGGGGTGCCACTGCCTTCTTGCAGGACCACAAAAGACACAGGTTAGATCTCCGGGTTGGGAAGATCCCCTGGAGGAAGAGCCCCTAGAGGAGAGCATGGCAACCCATTCCAGTTTTCTTGCCTGGAGAATCCCATGGACAGAGGAGTCTTGGAGGGCTATAGTTCATGGGGTTGCAAAGAGTCAGACACGCCTGACTTAGCGTGTGCATGCACATGAGATTTTACTTCAGAGTGTTTTTGTAGAAGACTTTGGATTTTCTTTTGTCACTATTGTCATCCACTTTTGTCAGGACTAATATTTTCAAACACGATAAAATTATTTTTAATTACTAGGGCTTAATTTTTATTTCATGTTTACTTTTATCCTTCATTAATGTTCTCTTTGCTTATTAACTACTTCTGAATTGGTTGACTTCCTGTTTGTGTGTGTTTGCCATTCTTCCTCTTTTCTGCTTTCCCAGAAGATCTTGCTGCCAGAAACTAGAAAGGACTGTGTACTTTCAGAATAGTCTTTATACATGTATCTGGTGTTAAAGGGAAATTCTACTGCATCACATCGCCTCAGCTTCCTTTTGTGAGTTCAGATTATACTGAAGATAGGTTTCAAAGAGATAATACTAAGAGCTGATGATTCCCCCCCCCCCCCAGGAGATTTCTCAGCCAGGGTCATAGCACTTTCTGTCCTCTGAATAAGATACCTGAAAGGAAGAGACTGTTTTACATACTTCTAACTGCCTATATTATCACAGTATTTCTTAAAAGGCTACCTGTGTCGAGTTCAGTTGGGTGAGGATAAGAATGCATATTCATAGGTCCTAGCCTAGAACCATACGTTCAGAATCTCTGGAGAGAGAGCTCAGGAAATCAGCAGTTTTATTTTCGTTATGTGCTGAATCTTCTCCTGTCTTGCCTGAATTTTCAGTCACTGGCTAGATACGCTTACTTGAATGTATTTTCGCCTCATGAACACTTAACATATCCACAATGAAATCACTCACTGTCTATCTAATTCTGTCATGCTGGTATACCTAAAGTCATCATTAGAGTCCTTCATCCTTGTGTTTCCTAATTTTTACTTAATCATCTAATTGGCCTTTGTGCCAAGCATGCGGAAAGACAGTGATGACTTTAAGACAGACATGGGTCATGCCCTCTAGGATCTTGAAGATTCTGTTCTTTGGTTGTGCCAAGTCTCTGTTGCCGTAAGTGCACTTTCTCTAGTTGGCGGTGATGGGGGCTACTCTTCACTGCAGTACCCGGGCTTCTCACCGTGGTGGATTCTCTTGCTGTGGAGCATGGGCTCTAGGTGAGCCGACTTCGGTAGTTATAGGGCTCAGGCTCATTACTTGCGGCTCATGAGCTCTAGAGCCCTGGCTCCATAGTTGCGGTACACAGGCTTAGCTGCTCTGCAGCGTGGGGAATCTTCCCAGATCAGGGATCAAACTCACGGCCCTTGTTACAAGGCAGATTCTGATCCACTGTGCCACCAGGGAAGTCCAGTGAAGATTCTTTTACAGAGAGTAACTTAATCCTGTAGATTCTTGTGTGTGTGTGTGTGTTTCAGAATACCCTTTTACTTTCCTTATCAGTATACTAACCTAGAGGGCTACCCTGGTGGCTATGTGATAAAGAATTTGCCTGCCAATGCAGGAGACATGGGTGTGATCCCTCATTCAGGAAGATCCCCTGGACTAGGAAATGGCAACCCACTCCAGTATTCTTGCCTGGAGAATCCCATGGACAGAGGAGCCTGGTGCCTGGTCTACAGGGTCCCAAAGAGTCAGATACGACTGTGCACACACACACACACACACACACACCCTACCTAGAATCTCATCATTTACGCTTAGATTGCTCTAATGTTTTTCTAATTAGTCTCCTTGCTCCTAATTTCCCACCTCTCATTCAAAGATTAATCTGCTGAAAATGTAATCTTCAAAATACCACTTCAAATATATTTTACCCCTACTTAATCTCTTCATTATTTCCAACTGCTTATAGCCTATTGCCCAAATGAATTTTTGTCAAATGAACTCTTTGAACTCTATCAAATAGATATCTGAACTTGATGTAAGCATTTTTATTTATTTATTTTCTGGGCCCATGACTTTAATCATACTTTAACTGACCAAGACATACTTTTCTCTTCTGGCCTAACAACTCCCTACCCCTGCCCCCACCCCCACCACCATCAGCACGGCTGGCCCCAAGCACTTGCTCTTGCTTCAGTTTCTATGTTGATTCTCTGCTTTACTGATTAAGCATTTAGCACGTACATCAGTAGTCATATATGGATGTGAGAGTTGGACTATAAAGAAAGCTGAGCACTGAAGAACTGATGCTTTTGAACTGTGGTGTTAGAGAAAGCTCTTGAGAGTCCCTTGGACTGCAAAGAGATCAACCAGTCCATCCTAAAGGAAATCAGTCCTGAGTGTTCATTGAAAGGACTGATGCTGAAGCTCCAATACCTCGGCCACCTGATGCAAAGAACTGACTCATTGGAAAAGACCCTTATGCTGGGAAAGATTGAAGGCAGGAGGAGAAGGGGATGGCGGAGGATGAGATGGTTGGATGGCATTACCGACTCAATGGACATGAGTTTGTGTAAGCTTCGGGAGTTGGTGAAGGATAGGGAGGCCTGCCATGCTGCAGTCCATGGGGTCACAAAGAGCTGGACATGACTGAGTGACTGAACTGAACTGAACGTACACCTTGGTAACATTACTTATTTTTATGTATTTTTCTAACTCTTCAATTATTCCATGAACATATGTTTATCTCTTCCTTGCCTAGTCCAGGGATATGTGTGATAAACGTTCAATAAATATTCATCAGATTCCTTGGCTAATAAACACATGAAAAGATGCTCTACATCACTCATTATTAGAGAATTGCAACTCAAAACTACGATGAGATATCACTTCACACGAGTCAGAATGGTCATCATCAAAAAATCTATGAACAATAAATGCTAGAGAGAGTATGGAGAAAAGTGAACCCTCTTGCACTGTTAGTGGGAATGTAAATTGATACAGCCACTATAGAAGACAGTACGGAGATTCCTTAAGAAAACTAGGAATAAAACTACCATATGACCCAACAATTCCACTACTGGGCATATACCTTGAGAAAACCGTAATTCAAAAACACACATGTACTTCAATGTTCATTGCAGCACTATTCACTTTAGCTAGGAAATGGAAGTAGCCTAGATGTCCCTTGATGGCTGAATGGATAAAGCTGTGGTACATACATACAATAGAATATTATTTAGCCATAAAAGGAACACATTTCAGTCAGTGCTAACAAGGCGGATGAACCTAGAGCCTATTATACAGAATGAAGTAAGTCAGAAAGAGAAAAACAAATATCGTATATTAACGCATATATATGGAATCTAGAAAGGTGATATTGATGATCCTATTTAGAGGGCAGCATGGATTGCAATGGACATGAACTTGGGCAAACTCTGGCAGATGGTGAGGGGTAGGGAGGCACAGCATGCTGCAGTCCATCGGATCAAAAAGAGGGAGACTGAACAACAATGGAGATGCAGACATAGAGAACAGACTTATAGACAAGATGGGTAGGGTGGGAAGGAGAGGGTGGGGTGAGTGGAGAGAGTGGAGATGGAAACATATATACTACCATGTGTAAAATAGATAGCCAGTGGGAATTTGCTGTATGACTCAGGGAACTCAAACTGGGGCTCTGTGACAACCTAGAGAGCTGGGATGGGGAGGGGACATACCTATACCTATGGCTGATTCATGCTGATGTGTGGCAGAAACCAACATAATATTGTCAAGCAATTAAAAAAACGAGGGGATATTCATCAAATTATCTACATTCATTTATTTATGGTTTTCTTCATAAAAAATTATCTGAATGCCCACTGAGAACTCATATGGTCCTTTCTTTCATAGAGCTTAAATTTTAGTTGGAAAGACAGAATCTAAGCAAATAATCAAAATAAAAATGAGATCAATTGCTTTGTTTGCCCAGAAATACTTAATAAGCACCAATCATAGGTCAGGTATTGGGTTACATGAATTGGCTGGGAATATAAAGCTGAAGTTGATAGGTTAATGGAGGAGAATTGTAAAGTATAAAATACTAGGGACGCAAATGAGGGTGCAACTCTTTCTGCTGAGGAGTAAGTCTTGATATTTTAATTGGGTCTGGAAAATAAATTTAAACAAAGGGTTGTATAACAGAAGAAGCGGGTTGTTAGAAATCTGATATGCCCATCCCTGTATCATTATTCTGAGCAGAAACCTGAGCTGGGAATTTGTCGGTGAGCAGCTAAGGGAGACTTCAGTCGATGGCGGCCTTAAGATGGATGGGTGGTTCATGGCAGGTGAATGGCAAGGTATTGCTGCTGGGCCTGCATCGAGGCCCTCGCCTGGCCCTGTCCCCTCAGCATTTTTGAGTATTTCAAAAAGCCTACCAGAAACTGCAACTTCTGGTAGCATTAACTGCCAGATTTTCCTTCTTTTGTGCTAAAAATCTTATCAGACACACATCAGACGGAGGTTTTAACTGAGCTATGTTCCGATTAAATATAACTTGTTTTCTCATTACGATGATGCTTAACTTGGTAAATAACTTTTCACACGGGTGAGATCACGGTCGAGCACGTACAATGGGAAACACCTGCCACCACGCTTGCACTGTACAAAGAACTGTTCACTGACTACAGTCCTGTGGAATGGCTAACAGCAGCAGCGCCCGGAGTCCTGTCAGTCCAGAACTCTTCTCAGCGGCTCGGGGCTTCCAGGTGCTTTCCCTGTGTCCCAGCCTTCAGAGCCTTCAATAACCGAATCGAAGTACCTGTCGTACAGTCGCCACTGGGTCAAACTGCCTGCCTCCCAAGCCACCAGCCGCCGCTCCCAGTTCACGTTCAGGAATGCGGCTCACCGCCACGCATGCGCGGTGCGGCAGCCCCCGCGCCGGCGCCGCTCCCCCCCGCCGGTAGCCGGGACCCTGGGTAAAGCAGGAGGGTCTGCGCCCCAGGCGCGCGTGCGCAGTTGCTTTCAGAGCACTTTTTCTCCCCCGTCCCCCTGCCCCAAACCCCTCTGCCACCCCGACCATCCCTTTCTCTCTCCGCTGCCCTTTCGTTCCCTCAGACGGCCCTACCCTCGGGCACGTTACGAAGGAAGACGGGCTCTCCGCTAGGGCGGCGGTCGTTGCTAGGCCGACGCCGTCTCCCAGGGCGCCCTCGGCGCGTCTGAGCGCCGCCCGGGCCGCGGCTGAAGTTGTATCCCCCGCCGCTCCCGCCCCTTCCGCCGCTCGCGCGCGCGCACGGCCGGCCCACGGCGCACTCGGGTTGGCTGCGGCGGCGATCGCGGCGGCGGCGGTCCCGAGAGCGGCAGTGGTTCCTGCTCTGCTTTAATAGTTTCCCTCCGCCCCCTCCCGTCGGACGCGCTGTGTGGTTTTGCCTTTACAAAAATCAACTTTATTGTTCCTCAGCCCCACCTCCCGACGCGGCGCGCGTCCTCAGGATGCACTGAAGGCGGAGGGGAGGGAGGTGGCGGCGGCGGCGGCGGCGGCGGCGGCGGCGGGTCGCGGTCGCGGTCCCTCTCCTCCGAGCTCCCAGCCGGAGGGGAGGGAGTCACGATGTCTGGGAGCCGCCAGGCCGGATCGGGCTCCGCCGGCACCAGCCCAGGCTCCTCGGCGGCCTCCTCGGTGACTTCCGCCTCCTCGTCCTTATCCTCTTCCCCGTCGCCCCCTTCCGTAGCGGCTTCGGCGGCGGCGCTGGGGTCCGGTGGGGCGGCCCAGGCCGCGGGTTCCGGCGGTCTCGGGGGCCCGGCGCGGCCTGTGCTAGTGGCGGCCGCGGTGTCCGGCAGCGGCGGCGGGAGCGGCGGCGGGGCGGTGTCCGCGGGCCTGTCCCGGCTCAGCTGCGCCGCCAGGCCCAGCGCCGGCGTAGGAGGGAGCAGCTCCAGCCTAAGCAGCGGCAGCAGGAAGCGACCTCTGCTCGCCCCCCTGTGCAACGGGCTCATCAACTCCTACGAGGACAAAAGCAACGACTTCGTCTGGTGGGTTGGACGAGCAGCCTCTAGCAACTCCCCTCACCCCCCAGTCTCTGCATTAGGAGTTTCTCCTGTTGGGGCTGCTGGGCTCCGGGGTGAGGGCGGTCTGTGGGGCGCTGTAGCGGTGTCTGCAGAGGGATTCGAGCGTTTGCAGGGGCTGGTGGGGTGGGATGGGGAAATGTTGGCATCCCGACGCAGGGTAAGGGCACTAGAGAGGGCAGTGTTGGGGATGGGGAGACGTGAAGGGAGTTTAGGCAATAATAAATAAGAGAGCGAGATGGAAGGTCAAATAAGTGGCTGTGTATAAAAAGGGAAAGGTGGGCACGGAGGTTGGGCCTTGAATTTTCTGGCCGTCTGGTGAATTAGGTACCCTGTCAGTCCGGATTGCTCGTGGAGGTGAATTAAACTTGTAAGGAAGAATTAAGCTTCCTGGTATGCTGAGGGAGGGAGTTGTTGGTCACAGTTTGTTTATTGAAAGTGTGGTAGATGGTACTCTAAACATGGGTATGGCTGTTTTAAGGGAGAAGTAGTATTTGCTGTAAATATCCGTCGTGTGTGCTCTGATGTAAATATCCGTTGTGTGTACGTGTAAATATCGCCTCCTACTTCAAAGGCTAGGTCATTTACTTTTAAATCTGCTGTTGAGGCTCCTGTAGTCAAGAAAGTCTGTTCACAAAAAAATTGCACCTCTCAATTGAATGTCTTGAAAGAGGGGGCCGCATTTTAAAATACCATCCGTGGGTCAGATGTGATTGCACTGCACTTGGCACTTGTGTTAACACATCAGAGTTTTTTAGAACTTCCGATTTGAGAAACGCTTGGAGTTAGACTTGTTGTCATCGTGGATAGTATACAGTAGTACTCAGTTACGACATTCGGCATAGGGGGCTTATTCATATTAAGTGAAAGATGGAGTTGATTGTCTTGCTTGAGAGTGTTTTGAGTTTTCACTGGTCCAATTCAGATGGTAAGATTAGAAGAAAGAATTGCTGTTAGCTGAGTGAGAACTGGTAGGATCTTGTGCTTTTCTTCTGGAGGAAATTGTTGATAGACTTAGTATATTAGTGATACGGGAAATTGGCTTACACTGTCATTAGAAGGTAAGTTGATTCACTTCAGGGTTGCAGATGGTAAGTTGTCATTAAATACAATAATAGGGCTAGAAGTTGGGAGTATAAGAAAGTTATTGATTAGACTTACAGTTTCTAGTTCTTGCAGTGAAAATGACTTTATATTTTGCTTTTGTCACACATTATTCTGAATTGAGAATTGATTCATCTTTCACTGAACTTGGCCTAGAATTTTAATTTTATTTTTAATAAATAACTTAAGCAGCTTATGTTTAGGTCTAAGTGTGTGTGTTTGTACCTGGGAGAGAATGCCATGTGATAAAAGTAGAAACTAATGAAACAAAGTGAGGATTTTTAGAATTTGTCTTTTGGCCACCATTTACATTTCACTTATAAGTAGATTAAAGGAAACAAATATGCTGGTATCCATGCAGGTGCACTAAAATACAAGGTGAAAGAAGGGAATTAATCATTCATCCAACAGATATTTATTGACACTCACTGTCTGCCAGGCACTGTATGCACTTATACATGTAAGCCATTTTATAGAGAATTGGAGAGAGGTAGGGGAATATAAGCCACTGGCACTAATTTTTATTTTTTAGAGGTAAAACTATTAAAATTCTTGTTAGTCTGTCACCTAACTTAAAAAAAAAACAATTTAAATCCAGTATCTGAATCTTAACTATGTTGCTTAGATTTTTTGTTTGTTTTCTTTTATGTTCTAAGTGGAAGTGTCCAGTGAGAGTCTTTAGTTAAAAATTCTGAATATTTCACTTTCTAAGAATGTCATAGCCCTTGGTCGTGAGGTTGATTTTTCAGAAGAATTCAATAATGGGAATCAGTTTTCCTGATTCTCAAGCTAGATTTGATTTGGCCAAGTGTTTAGGTTAGGAAGATAAAGGACTAGGCAAAGCCCAAGGAATCCTTTTCATTTCTAATTGACCCTGGGTGGTTGGTCTTGTCTGCTTCAAGGTTAAATTTTGAACCAGTCCACATTATTCTAAACTTTTACATCGTAATGAGGCTTAAGTTTGAATAATGATAATTCCTCATTCACATTTTAAAGATGTTTATGCTTCGTGTTTCATTTTATCCTAGAACAACTCTGAAGTTGTATAGAACTTCCAGTTTTAGTGTAATGCTAATATAATTGTATTCTCATAGGGGTAGAGAGAAGTTAAGTAACTTTGTTTCAGTTTGGACTGTTCAGGAACAAAATTACAACTCATATCTCCTAATTCTCAGTTTAGTGCTTTCTTTTATGGAATTAAAAAATTTCAGATCTATAAGATCAATTATATGCATTTAGCCTCATGGTTCTTAAATGTGGTGCATTGGAGGAAAAGAGCTGTTTCATAATCACAGGAGATAACTTTTTTTTTTTTTTTGACCACACCCTGTGGCATGCGGAATTTCTCTGACCAGGAATCCAACCTGAGGTCCGCAGTGGAAGCTCAGAGTCTTAACCACTGGACCACCAGGGAAGTCCAGGAGACACATGTTTTTATTCTTATTCCCTCCCCTTGCCTGTCT